>JAZAVI010000665.1:0-62184 GCA_036326025.1 Chrosomus eos | reverse complement strand
ATTCATTTTTTAAAGATGAAGTTTGAAGCAAATCGGGTAAAAAAAAGAGGGTGTTTCAAAGCCTTTAGGAAGTGACACATTTCCCTGCCCCAGTTGGTGGCGCTAAAAACTTTGACTCACAATAGACATCATGTATCGGACTCTTACAGCGAACACACTGCGAATTTTTCCTTCAAGATCAGTTAATGTATGCAGAAGTTATAAACACTTCCCCTTTTTCCTTTTATTCGCCATAAATTCTTTCCCGCCACGGAAAACCGTTGAGATATAAAAAATCCCCTGGCAATTTTTCATCCTAAATGTCTTGATTTCATGCTGACTGATTTTCGTGGCGAATTGGGTTTTGAATCTTAGGAGTAGTTATCGAATTCCGGGGGGCATTACGCTTTCAAAAAAACCATAATACCCTTTCCTGTTGGGCTGGGGGTAAAAAGTAAAAGTAAAAGGTATATGAATCGATGAGATCTATAGGGTCCAAAGTTTCATATTATTACATGCAACGTGTTTGATTAGGACCAAGTTTTCGGACCCCCTTTCCCAGGGGGCTGTCGAGCCCCCCTGCCACCCCCGGGGTACCAGCTTCCCCCCGGCCCTGAGGGGCCCGGTTTTGACCCGTGTGCAAATTTTCAAGGTTTTTGAGCATTTTTTAAGGCCCCAAAAGTGTGCTAAAAATCTCAAAAAGTATCCAAAAAGATTTAAAGTTTGAGCGTTTCCGGAAACAGCTTTAAAATATCAACACCCCTTCACAGGTCAATTGGCATGGGCTACATTATACACATCAAGTTTGAAGAAAATGGGTAAACCCTGTTTGATTTTTGGACCAATTTTTTCGAACCCGTTCCAGGGGGCGCTGTCGACCCCCCTGCCCCCCCGGGGGCCCCAGTTCAGCCCGGCCCTGTGGCCGCGGTTTTGACCCTGTGCAAATTTTCAAGAGTTTTTGAGCATGTTAAAGGGCCCCCCAAAAGTGCGCTAAAATCTAAAAAGTATCAAAAAGAATTTAATTTTTGAGGTTGTCACGGAAAAACAGCATCTAAGATATCAACCCCTTTTTCAAGGTTACTCTGGCTTGTGCTCATTTACACAAAGTTTGAAGCAAATGGGTAAAGGTGTTTGGATATATGGCCAAAATTTGCGGCCCTTTTTAAGGGGGCGCTGTCGACCCCCCTCCACGCCGGGTACCAGCTTCGCCGGGCCCTGAGGGCCGGGGGTTTTGTCCGGTGAAAGTTTCAAGAGTTTTCGAGCACGTTAAGAACCCCAAAAGTGCCCGAAAGCATAAAAAAGCATGAAAAAAGCTTAAAAAAAGGAATATTAATGTTTGATGCATTGCCATGGCAACAGTGTCTAAGATATCAATAATCCTTTCACAGGTCTACATCTGGCATGTGTCTACATTATGCACATGAAGTTTGAAGCAAATCGGGTAAAAATAAGAGGGTGATTTAAAAGCATTTGAAAGTGACACACTTCCTGCTGCCAGTTGGTGGCGCTATAACTTTGACTCACAATAGTCACAACCATGTGATCGGGCCCCTTACAACGAACACACTGCTGAAGTTTCATCAAGATTAGTTAATGTATGCAGTAGTTATGACACACTTCCTGTTTCACGTTTCTCGCCATAATTTCGTTTCCTCGCCACGGCCAAACCGTTCGAGATATCAAAAATCCCCTCGCAAACTTTCATCCTCAATGTCTTGACTTCACGCTGACCGAGTTTCGTGCCGTGTGTTTGAATTCTCTAGGAGGAGTGTTTCACATTCCTTTGCATGCGTTTTCCAAACAAGCCTAAATAGCCGACTTCCTGTTGGGCTGGGGTAAAAAGTTAGAGTGCGAAGTATATATGAAACGATGAGATCTACATGTGTACCGAGTTTCATATTATTACATGCAAGCGTGTTTGATTTATGGACCATGTTTTCGGACCCCGTTCCAGGGGGCGCTGTCGAGCCCCCTGCCACACCCGGGTACCATCTTCTGCCCGGCCCTGATGGCCGCGGGTTCTGACATTGTGTGCAAAGTTTCAGGAGTTTTTGAGCATGTTAAGGCCTCCAAAAGTGTCCAAAAGGTAGTAAAAAAATAATTAGAAGAAGAATAATAATAATAAATATAGCTGCGAGCAGCGATTACGGGCCCAAGCCGGTGGCACCGCAACCCTGGTGCACCAGGGTGGCGCTACCGTCGGCTTTGGCCCTTCATCGCTGCTCGCAGCTATATTTATATATATATATATATATTATATATATATATATATATATATATATATATATATAAAGCCAGTGGCACCGCCAGCCTGGTGCCTTTAGGGTTATTGTGCACGACGTGACACAAAATATCTGCTCGCTATCTGCCGAACGGCTCTGGTAGTTCCGCTTCAGCACTGATGATGTTGTAGAATTAGTGCGCTCTGGTTGGTCTGGATTATTGGGGATTTTTTAATTTATGCAGAAATAAGTTATTTATAATACAGATAGAGAATAAAGTTAGTGTTGATTAAAATGAAAGAAAAACAATTATATTGACCTGAAATATAGCACATTAATTTTAAATTTATTTAGGTTCAATTACCAAACATACAATCTTAATTTAATTTAAAGCAAACAATACATTTTAAAATATATGGGTTGTATGCACATAAAAAAAAAAAAAGAAGATATATCCAAAAAAGACAAGGCCTTAAAGCAGTGGTTCTCAATCTTGGTCCTAGGGTGCCACTGCTCTGCACATTTTATATGTCTCCTTTATCTGACACACCCACTTCAGTTAATAAAGCTCTTTCCTAACCAGCTGATGATCTGAATCAGGTGTGTTAAATGAGGGAGACATACAAAACTATGCAGAGCAGTGGCTCCCTAGGACCAGGATTGAGATCCACTGCCTTAAAGGGTTAAACTCTTTTCACTGTAACACACACACACACACACCACACACGTCAAGTCACTTACATTTTAGATGCAATATTGACGGTTTTTCTGTTTCAGCAGCGAAAATAGTTAAACAAAGATCACAGCAGAACCATTGCGCATCTCACAGCAACATGTTTTCTCGTTACTGAATGATTCAGCATTTTGGACAAATTGGTTTACTCAAAGATTGACGATATCACGATGTTAAAGTCCCCATGAAATCAAAATTGACCATACTTACTTTGTTTGCCTAAATTGATCGTTTTGTGGTGAACAATTCATCCGTGCAAGTCAATCCACACAAAAAAATTTTTTGGCTTCGTAATCTTTAATCAAATTCTGAAAATGCCCCTCCCCTCTGCACTGGAGGACCTTGCCCGATGACGTAGGCTTGATGGTTTGGGTGTCTGATTAACATCCGTAATCACGCCCCTCCAACTGACAGTAGACAGGCACACAGCGTGTGAAAGGAGAGATGGCGAGGAGGTGCATTTTTCTAGATCCAATCAGGTGCTAGTTGGAAAAAAAAGCCACGCTCACTATTTTGCCTCATATGTATTCCGTTTCTCTCGGAAATACGTCACAGCACTGGAGGAAAAGCCGTTTGCAACTTCCGGTTCATGGGGACTTTAAGCAAAGAACGTATATTTACAAGAAGTGAAAGCCAATAGAACGTTCCATTGCAACACCAGCGCCCAGCAGCAGCGCTACGCTTCCGCCATTTTGGGGTGAAAGCCACTCGGCAGTCATATATTATACATATATTTAGCCCAGTGCAGAGGTCATTTTTAGGTTGAAATAATTATGTAAAAAGAGGAGGCAGCGCCAGATTTTTTAACGCAGGTGCCGAGGGGGGTGCTAGATCATTGACAGGGGGAGCTGCGCACTTATAGCCTATATTGTGCTACTATTATTAAATGAGCAAACTTCGATATTTAATATTCAATCATTTTAATTATCACAACTAAAGTTTTAATTTTACTAAATTGAATAAGAACAACATTCAGCATTCAATCAAATATATTTAAAGATGTATTATTTATAATGTTATTTCAACATAATATCTCGTTATTTCAACATATGTGAGTGTGCAACATAATCAGAGAGTAGCCTATTTCTTTTCGTTTGGAATAGTTTCGTTTAAATATTTAGTTGCAAGCTTTCTATATTTCTCATGTCTGAGGCATATTTCGGTTAATTTATGATGAGATTCGCTCAAGACGAGCGCCGGCGCCGGATGTCATGATTATGTCTGCTATATTTGCCATTTATTAAATCCAGCCGATTAAATTTAAAAAAAATAAAAATAAGATAGAATTTATACAAAACGAAATTAATTTTAAAGAAAGGCTTTCTACAAAACACAGCGTAGGCTAATGAGTCAAAATCATGTATGAGCCACTTCATGTCTCCCGATATCATACTCATGCTGTTCACTTTTCATAATCAATATGGGGAAAAAAACATTATAATATTTGAACAAATATGAAACTAAATGCGCTTATTTAATGGCTACAACAACACGTATACAGTATTAGGCCTACAAACTCTCTATTTGTACAACTATTAGGCCTATACAACAGCAATAGAAACAGCTTTACAGTAAACTTCTTATATCGTATATTAATGACCGTTAAAGCAAGACTATGTAAACAAAAACACACAGCCACTGTACAAAATTGTGGCAATTATAGGATAACGGACACAGCAATGCATAATGTTCCATAAGATCATCATGTTTGTAGCATGATCCAGGGGATTAAAACGTACAAAATATATTTCAGGCCAAGTGGAGTTGGTAACTAATAATAGTAGTAAATGTGTAAAGTTGCATAAAATGGAAATATTCTATAATGCAAGAAAAAACTACCTCAAAAAACTGTTATCTGTGCTGTTGTCCAGTAACTCCCGTTGGAATATTCATCCCAAAATGGCGGCCGCGCTCCCGAAGCGCCACCTAGTGGCTGTTACCAGAAAAGCATCAGAGTTTCGCCTCTTGTGCCTCTTTGCTTTAAGCCAGCATCGCGATCCCCCCCCCCCCCCCCCCCCCCCCCCCCCCATGTTTCCATGGTGACGCGTCATGCTTGGCACGTGATTCACCACAGCCAAAATAGACATGTAACGTTAGCGCTTTTATTTATAAATATTAACAAACCTGGTTACCATGTCATTAACTATCTTCTATTCTGATTCTCAAATGTGTGTAAGTGAGTTTGTTTTGTCGTTTAAAAAACAGTTTCTCCCGAAATACATGGCCGGTGAACTGGGAGAAGAATAGAGTTAACTTTATAGTTACTTACACTGTGTGTCTGATATGAATAAAATCCGTCGGCAAATATATTTGAATGGGTTGTTATGGCTGCTTCCATAGACACCATTGTGTATTTTACAAACTATAAATGTATTGTTTTGCTATAAGTTATATGCATTTAAATGTCTGAAACCTAAAATAAACATTATGTGGTTAAAAACACTGAATAGTTGTGATATAATATGACAAGCACTGAACGCGTCTGTCTCTGGCTCAGCGCCAGCCACAGCGCGAAAGCACAGTCTGGATCTGGCTGCTCTGTCACGTGTACATTGTACATCATGTACATTCGCTCCTAGTGGTCAGCTGCTGCAGACTCAGAGCGTGCCGAAATCAAAATTGCTGATGAGATGTAGAGGAAAATATCTCCGCGTTGTGCCTACGCCCCTTAGCTGTTCTAAATCCACTGTAAAACACGGCTTTGCGGGGCTTATTGCTTAAGTAAAAAATTAAAACGTTAGCCCCGACCCTCCTCCGATATCATCGTCCATCGCGATGTTTCACTGTACACATCGTCTGATGCCAAATTGGTAGACATCGCAAACCCTAGATTCAATGACCAATCCATACCTGTCTCATTCATGAATGACTCAGTCGTTCGAACGAATCGTTTGAACGAATGAATCAATGACTCGCTCATTAAGAGGGTAGCCTGGCGACACCTAGTGACGGTTCAGTGTTATGTTTAAAAGTATCATTCTTTCCAACGATTTTTAATTGACTCATATTTAAAACAATCTCATAACATCATTTAATGCATTGTTATTTTTCAATGTAAATGATGTAATTTGATCAGCCCTACCTAGGGTAACAGCCATATAGTATCTTATTATTCTAAATAATTGAATTTATTGATCAAATTTACAAATTAAAATGAAAGATGAAGCATACATTTAATAAGATTGGACTAGGGGTGCCTTGCAGATATTACAATTATGCACTTTTAAATATACCATTGCCACCCACTGTCAATTTGGTGTGTGTGTGTGTGTGTGTGTGTGTGTGTGTGTGTGTGTGTGTGTGTGTGTGTGTGTGTGTGTGTGTGTGTGTGTGTGTGGGTTGGTTTGTGTGGGTTGGTTTATGTGATTTATGAGGACACAAATTTGTATAATGACGTGTATTACACTGGTATTACAACTTATGGGTGGTTTATGAGGACATTTCAAAAGTCCTCATAAATCAAATGGCTTGAAAAACATAAAAAACAATGTTTTATTAAAAAAATTTAAATGCAGCATGTCTGTTATATGCCTTTATTAAAAAAACGTATTTAAAAAATACAAGGCTTAAGACATTTATTTTCTTTTTTAATGAAGGCCAAACCACACAGCAGTGAAATGGTTAATCTAGCCCCACTCCCCCTCCCCCTCCCCACACTCACAGACACACACACAGACAGCAGTCACAGAGACGTAGGCTCAGAGAGAAATGACCATATTCAAACCAAAATATCTGACTTCCTCTTGGTTGTTACTAATGACTGTAAATTAGAAAGTTGTCTGGCTGGAGGAGAACTATATAAATACAGATTTTTGTAACTCTAGATGAAACTAACCCCCCCACTTTTGTCAAAAGGTGGCGCTACTGAGTCCCTGCACCACGCCCGTTTCTGAAACTATGCACATGTCACCTGGCTAATAAATGTGATCTGTCTGTCGAGTTTCATGCAATTTTAAGCAATTTCAGGCATGCTAAGAGTCTCAAAAGCATCCAAAAAGAATATTAAAGTTTGATGGATTGCCACAGCAACAGTTTCAAAGATATCAAGAATCCATTCACAGGTCTTCATCTGCCGTGTATTTACATTATACAAATGAAGTTTGAAGCAAATCGGGTAAAAATAAGAGGTTGATTTCAAAGCATTTTGAAAGTGACACACTTCCTGCTGCCAGTTGGTGTCGCTATAACTTTGACTCACAATAGTCACATCCATGTGATCGGGCTCTTACAACGAACACACTGCTGAAGTTTCATCAAGATCAGTTAATGTATGCTGAAGTTATGACACACTTCCTGTTTCACGTTTCTCGCCATAATTTTGTTTCCTCGCCACGGCCAAACCGTTCAAGATATCAAAAATCCCCTCGCAAACTTTCATCCTCAATGTCTTGACTTCACGCTGACCGAGTTTCGTGCCGTGTGTTTGAATTCTCTAGGAGGAGTACTTCAAATTCCTTTGCGTGTGTTTTACCAACAACCCTAAATAGCCGACTTCCTGTTGGGCTGGGGTAAAAAGTAAGAGTGTGAAGTATATATGAAACGATGAGATCTACATGTGTACCGAGTTTCATATTATTACATGCAAGCGTGTTTGATTTATGGACCATGTTTTCGGACCCCGTTCCAGGGGGCGCTGTCGAGCCCCCCTGCCACGCCCGGGTACCATCTTCAGCCCGGCCCTGATGGCCGCGGGTTCTGACATGTGTGCAAAGTTTCAGGAGTTTTTGAGCATGTTAAGGCCTCCAAAAGTGTCCAAAAGGTAGTAAAAAAATAATAATAATAATAATAAATATAGCTGCGAGCAGCGATTACGGGCCCAAGCCGGTGGCACCTCAACCCTGGTGCACCAGGGTGGCGGTACCGCCGGCTTTGGCCCTTCATCGCTGCTCGCAGCTATATTTATATATATATATATATATATATATATATATATATATATATATATATATATATTATATATATATATATTATATATATATATATAAGCCGGTGGCATCGCCACCCTGGTGCCTTTAGGGTTATTGTGCACGACGTGACACAAAATATCTGCTCGCTATCTGCCGAACGGCTCTGGTAGTCCCGCTTCAGCACTGATGATGTTGTAGAAATAGTGTGCTCTGGTTGGTCTGGATTATTCGGGATTTTTTATTTTATACAGAAATAAGTTATTTATAATTCAGATGAGAATAAAGTTAGTGTTGATTAAAATGAAGGAAAACAAATATATTGATCTGAAATATAGCACATTCATTTTACATTTATTTAGGTTCAATTACCAAACATACAATCTTAATTTAATTTAAAGCAAACTATACATTAAAAATACATGGGTTGTATGCACATTTTTTTTTTATAAAAAATATATATATATCCAAAAAGACAAGGCTTAAAAACTCTTGTAAGAGTAACAGACACTGTAACAGACACAATCTCTCTCACACACACACACACACACACACACACACACACACACACACACACACACACACACACACACACACACACACACACACACACACACACACACACACACACACACACGTCAAGTCACATTTTAGATGCAATATTGAATAAGCAGAAAAATCGGATTTTCTGCTCTGAAAATATAAATAAGCATACAAATTGAATAAGCACTTTGAATATTCTAAACAGAATAAGCATTAGTCGCTAATGAATAAGTACTAGTACTTAATGGAATAGATACTAATATCTAAAAAATAAGTACTAGTAGCATGAAAATAGAGACTAGTATGTTAAAATGATTAAATGTTAAAACGGCTTGCCATATTGGCTCAGAGAGAGAGAGAGAGAAAATGACATTTTAGATAATAGCACCTATTAATAGATACTAGTATTTATTCAATAAATACTAGTTCTAAGTCATTACATACTAGTACCTATTAAATAGATACCAGTACTTATTCATTAGCTACTAATACGTATTCAAAAGAATATCTAAAGAATAAGCACTACTATCTAAAGAATAGGCACTAGTACTAAAGAATAAGCACTAGTCGCTAATGAATAAGTACTATTACTTAATGGAATAGATACTAGTATCTAAAAAATAAGTACTAGTAGCATGAAAAAAGAGACTAGTAGGTTAAAATGATTAAATGTTAAAACGGCTTGCCATATTGACTCAGAGCATCAAAAGCATCAAACAAGAATATTAAAGTTTGATGCGTTGCCACAGCAACAGTTTCAAAGATATCAAGAATCCCTTCACAGGTCTTCATCTGCAGTGTATTTACATTATACAGATGAAGTTTGAAGCAAATCGGGTAAAAATAAGAGGGTGATTTCAAAGCCTTTAGGAAGTGACACACTTCCTGCTGCCAGTTGGTGGCGCTATAACTTTGACTCACAATAGTCACATCCATGTGATCGGACTCTTACAGCGAACACACTGCTGAAGTTTCATCAAGATCAGTTAATGTATGCAGAAGTTATAACACACTTCCTGTTTCCATTATTCGCCATAAATTTGTTTCCTCGCCACGGCCAAACCGTTCGAGATATCAAAAATCCCCTGGCAATTTTTCATCCTCAATGTCTTGACTTCATGCTGACTGAGTTTCGTGGCGATTGGTTGAATTCTCTAGGAGTAGTATATCGAATTCCAGGGGCATACGCTTTCAAACAAACCATAATAGCCGACTTCCTGTTGGGCTGGGGTAAAAAGTAAAAGTACAAAGGATATATGAATCGATGAGATCTATATGTGTACCAAGTTTCATATTATTACATGCAAGCGTGTTTGATTTATGGACCAAGTTTTCGGACCCCGTTCCAGGGGGCGCTGTCGAGCCCCCCTGCCACGCCCGGGTACCAGCTTCAGCCCGGCCCTGATGGCCGCGGTTTCTGACCCGTGTGCAAAGTTTCAAGAGTTTTTGAGCATGTTAAGGGCCCCAAAAGTGCGCTAAGAATCTCAAAAGTATCCAAAAAGAATATTAAAGTTTGATGCGTTGTCACGGCAACAGCATCTAAGATATCAACAATCCTTTCACAGGTCTACATCTGGCTTGTGTCTACATTATACACATCAAGTTTGAAGCAAATAGGGTAAAGCGTGTTGGATATATGGACCAAATTGTCGGACCCGTTCAAGGGGGCGCTGTCGAGCCCCCTGCCACGCCCGGGTACCAGCTTCAGCCTGGCCCTGATGGCCGCGGGTTTTGTCCTGTGTGCAAAGTTTCAAGAGTTTTCGAGCACGTTAAGAACCCCAAAAGTGCCCGAAAGCATAAAAAAGCATGAAAAAGCTTAAAAAAAGGAATATTAATGTTTGATGCATTGCCATGGCAACAGTGTCTAAGATATCAATAATCCTTTCACAGGTCTACATCTGGCATGTGTCTACATTATGTACATGAAGTTTGAAGCAAATCGGGTAAAAATAAGAGGTTGATTTAAAAGCATTTTGAAAGTGACACACTTCCTGCTGCCAGTTGGTGGCGCTATAACTTTGACTCACAATAGTCACATCCATGTGATCGGGCTCTTACAACGAACACACTGCTGAAGTTTCATCAAGATTAGTTAATGTATGCAGTAGTTATGACACACTTCCTGTTTCACGTTTCTCGCCATAATTTCGTTTCCTCGCCACGGCCAAACCGTTCAAGATATCAAAAATCCCCTCGCAAACTTTCATCCTCAATGTCTTGACTTCACGCTGACCGAGTTTCGTGCCGTGTGTTTGAATTTTCTAGGAGGAGTGTTTCACATTCCTTTGCATGCGTTTTCCAAACAAGCCTAAATAGCCGACTTCCTGTTGGGCTGGGGTAAAAAGTTAGAGTGCGAAGTATATATGAAACGATGAGATCCACATGTGTACCGAGTTTCATATTATTACATGCAAGCGTGTTTGAGTTATGGACCATGTTTTCGGACCCCGTACCAGGGGGCGCTGTCGAGCCCCCCTGCCACGCCCGGGTACCATCTTCTGCCCGGCCCTGATGGCCGCGGGTTCTGACATGTGTGCAAAGTTTCAGGAGTTTTTGAGCATGTTAAGGCCTCCAAAAGTGTCCAAAAGGTAGTAAAAAAATAATAATAATAATAATAATAATAATAATAAATAATAATAATAATAATAAATAATCCTTAGGAAAACAATAGGGCCTTCGCCCTTAGGGCTTGGGCCCTAATAATAATAATAATAAATATAGCTGCGAGCAGCGATTACGGGCCCAAGCCGGTGGCACCGCAACCCTGGTGCACCAGGGTGGCGCTACCGTCGGCTTTGGCCCTTCATCGCTGCTCGCAGCTATATATATATATATATATATATATATATATATATATATATATATATATATATAAAGCCAGTTGCACCGCCAGCCTGGTGCCTTTAGGGTTATTGTGCACGACGTGACACAAAATATCTGCTCGCTATCTGCCGAACGGCTCTGGTAGTTCCGCTTCAGCACTGATGATGTTGTAGAATTAGTGTGCTCTGGTTGGTCTGGATTATTGGGGATTTTTTAATTTATGCAGAAATAAGTTATTTATAATACAGATAGAGAATAAAGTTAGTGTTGATTAAAATGAAAGAAAACAATTATATTGATCTGAAATATAGCACATTAATTTTAAATTTATTTAGGTTCAATTACCAAACATACAATCTTAATTTAATTTAAAGCAAACAATACATTTAAAATATATGGGTTGTATGCACATAAAAAAAAGAAGATATATCCAAAAAAGACAAGGCCTTAAAGCAGTGGTTCTCAATCTTGGTCCTATGGGTGCCACTGCTCTGCACATTTTATATGTCTCCTTTATCTGACACACCCACTTCAGTTAATAAAGCTCTTTCCTAACGAGCTGATGATCTGAATCAGGTGTGTTAAATGAGGGAGACATACAAACTATGCAGAGCAGTGGCTCCCTAGGACCAGGATTGAGATCCACTGCCTTAAAGGGTTAAACTCTTTTCACTGTAACACACACACACACACACACACACACACACCACACACACACACACACACACACACACACACACACACACACACACACACACACACAGTCAAGTCACTTACATTTTAGATGCAATATTGACGGTTTTTCTGTTTCAGCAAAAAAAACGAAAATAGTTAAACAAAGATCACAGCAGAACCATTGCGCATCTCACAGCAACATGTTTTCTCATTACTGAATGATTCAGCATTTTGGACAAATTGGTTTACTCAAAGATTGACGATATCATCGTCCATCGTGATGGCTGACAGACATCACGATGTTAAGCCAGCATCGCGACGACCCCCCCCCCCCCCCCATGTTTCCATGGTGACGCGTCATGCTTGGCACGTGATTCACCACAGCCAAAATAGACATGTAACGTTAGAGCTTTTATTTATAAATATTAACAAACCTGGTTACCATGTCATTAACTATCTTCTATCATTGGTGGTGGTTGAGGAGATTCCCTCTTCCATGTAAAGCGCTTGAGGTCCCAGATAAAGCGCTATATAAATGAAACAAATTAATTCTATTCTGATTCTCAAATGTGTGTAAGTGAGTTTGTTTTGTCGTTTAAAAAACAGTTTCTCCCGAAATACATGGCCGGTGAACTGGGAGAAGAATAGAGTTAACTTTATAGTTACTTACACTGTGTGTCTGATATGAATAAAATCCGTCGGCAAATATATTTGAATGGGTTGTTATGGCTGCTTCCATAGACACCATTGTGTATTTTACAAACTATAAATGTATTGTTTTGCTATAAGTTATATGCATTTAAATGTCTGAAACCTAAAATAAACAGTATGTGGTTAAAAACACTGAATAGTTGTGATATAATATGACAAGCACTGAACGCGTCTGTCTCTGGCTCAGCGCCAGCCACAGCGCGAAAGCACAGTCTGGATCTGGCTGCTCTGTCACGTGTACATTGTACATCATGTACATTCGCTCCTAGTGGTCAGCTGCTGCAGACTCAGAGCGTGCCGAAATCAAAATGGCTGATGAGATGTAGAGGAAAATATCTCCGCGTTGTGCCTACGCCCCTTAGCTGTTCTAAATCCACTGTAAAACACAGCTTTGCGGGGCTTATTGCTTAAGTGAAAAATTAAAACGTTAGCCCCGACCCTCCTCCGATATCATCGTCCATCGCGATGTTTCACTGTACACATCGTCTGATGCCAAATTGGTAGACATCGCAAACCCTAGATTCAATGACCAATCCATACCTGTCTCATTCATGAATGACTCAGTCGTTCGAACGAATCGTTTGAACGAATGAATCAATGACTTGCTCATTAAGACGGTAGCCTGGCGACACCTAGTGACGGTTCAGTGTTATGTTTAAAAGTATCATTCTTTCCAACGATTTTTAATTGACTCATATTTAAAACAATCTCATAACATCATTTAATGCATTGTTATTTTTCAATGTAAATGATGTAATTTGATCAGCCCTACCTAGGGTAACAGCCATATAGTATCTTATTATTCTAAATAATTTAATTTATTGATCAAATTTACAAATTAAAATGAAAGATGAAGCATACATTTAATAAGATTGGACTAGGGGTGCCTTGCAGATATTACAATTATGCACTTTTAAATATACCATTGCCACCCACCGTCAATTTGGTGTGTGTGTGTGTGTGTGTGTGTGTGTGTGTGTGTGTGTGTGTGTGTGTGTGTGTGTGTGTGTGTGTGTGTGTGTGTGTGTGTGTGTGTGTGTGTGTGTGTGTGTGTGTGTGGGTTGGTTTGTGTGGGTTGGTTTGTGTGGGTTGGTTTATGTGATTTATGAGGACACAAATTTGTATAATGACGTGTATTACACTGGTATTACAACTTATGGGTGGTTTATGAGGACATTTCAAAAGTCCTCATAAATCAAATGGCTTGAAAAACATAAAAAACAATGTTTTATTAAAAAAATTTAAATGCAGCATGTCTGTTATATGCCTTTATTAAAAAAACGTATTTAAAAAATACAAGGCTTAAGACATTTATTTTCTTTTTTAATGAAGGCCAAACCACACAGCAGTGAAATGGTTAATCTAGCCCCACTCCCCCTCCCCCTCCCCCTCCCCACACTCACAGACACACACACAGAGAGCAGTCACATAGCCCCACTCCCCCTCCCCCTCCCCACACTCACAGACACACACACAGACAGCAGTCACAGAGACGTAGGCTCAGAGAGAAATGACCATATTCAAACCAAAATATCTGACTTCCTCTTGGTTGTTACTAATGACTGTAAATTAGAAAGTTGTCTGGCTGGAGGAGAACTATATAAATACAGATTTTTTGTAACTCTAGATGAAACTAACCCCCCCACTTTTGTCAAAAGGTGGCGCTACTGAGTCCCTGCACCACGCCCATTTCTGAAACTATGCACATGTCACCTGGCTAATAAATGTGATCTGTCTGTCGAGTTTCATGCAATTTTAAGCAATTTCAGGCATGCTAAGAGTCTCAAAAGCATCCAAAAAGAATATTAAAGTTTGATGGATTGCCACAGCAACAGTTTCAAAGATATCAAGAATCCATTCACAGGTCTTCATCTGCCGTGTATTTACATTATACAAATGAAGTTTGAAGCAAATCGGGTAAAAATAAGAGGGTGATTTCAAAGCATTTTGAAAGTGACACACTTCCTGCTGCCAGTTGGTGGCGCTATAACTTTGACTCACAATAGTCACATCCATATGATCGGGCTCTTAGAACGAACACACTGCTGAAGTTTCATCAAGATCAGTTAATGTATGCTGAAGTTATGACACACTTCCTGTTTCACGTTTCTCGCCATAATTTCGTTTCCTCGCCACAGCCAAACCGTTCGAGATATCAAAAATCCCCTCGCAAACTTTCATCCTCAATGTCTTGACTTCACGCTGACCGAGTTTCGTGCCGTGTGTTTGAATTCTCTAGGAGGAGTACTTCAAATTCCTTTGCGTGTGTTTTACCAACAACCCTAAATAGCCCACTTCCTGTTGGGCTGGGGTAAAAAGTAAGAGTGTGAAGTATATATGAAACGATGAGATCTACATGTGTACCGAGTTTCATATTATTACATGCAAGCGTGTTTGATTTATGGACCATGTTTTCGGACCCCGTTCCAGGGGGCGCTGTCGAGCCCCCCTGCCACGCCCGGGTACCATCTTCAGCCCGGCCCTGATGGCCGCGGGTTCTGACATGTGTGCAAAGTGTCAGGAGTTTTTGAGCATGTTAAGGCCTCCAAAAGTGTCCAAAAGGTAGTAAAAAAATAATAATAATAATAATAATATATAATAATAAATAATAATAAATAATCCTTAGGAAAACAATAGGGCCTTCGCCTTTGGGCTTGGGCCCTAATATAATAATAAATAATCCTTAGGAAAACAATAGGGCCTTCGCCCTTAGGGCTTGGGCCCTAAATATAGCTGCGAGCAGCGATTACGGGCCCAAGCCGGTGGCACCGCAACCCTGGTGCACCAGGGTGGCGGTACCGTCGGCTTTGGCCCTTCATCGCTGCTCGCAGCTATATTTATATATATATATATATATATATATATATATATTATATATATTATATATATATATATATTATATATATAAAGCCAGTGGCACCGCCAGCCTGGTGCCTTTAGCGTTATTGTGCACGACGTGACACAAAATATCTGCTCGCTATCTGCCGAACCGCTCTGGTAGTTCCGCTTCAGCACTGATGATGTTGTAGAATTAGTGCGCTCTGGTTGGTCTGGATTATTGGGGATTTTTTAATTTATGCAGAAATAAGTTATTTATAATACAGATAGAGAATAAAGTTAGTGTTGATTAAAATGAAAGAAAACAATTATATTGATCTGAAATATAGCACATTAATTTTTAATTTATTTAGGTTCAATTACCAAACATACAATCTTAATTTAATTTAAAGCAAACAATACATTTAAAATATATGGGTTGTATGCACATAAAAAAAAAAGAAGATATATCCAAAAAAGACAAGGCCTTAAAGCAGTGGTTCTCAATCTTGGTCCTATGGGTGCCACTGCTCTGCACATTTTATATGTCTCCTTTATCTGACACACCCACTTCAGTTAATAAAGCTCTTTCCTAACGAGCTGATGATCTGAATCAGGTGTGTTAAATGAGGGAGACATACAAACTATGCAGAGCAGTGGCTTCCTAGGACCAGGATTGAGATCCACTGCCTTAAAGGGTTAAACTCTTTTCACTGTAACAGACACACTCTCTCTCTCACACACACACACACACACACACACACACACACACACACACACACACACACACACACACACACCACACACACACGTCAAGTCACTTACATTTTAGATGCAATATTGACGGTTTTTCTGTTTCAGCAGCGAAAATAGTTAAACAAAGATCACAGCAGAACCATATTGCGCATCTCACAGCAACATGTTTTCTCATTACTGAATGATTCAGCATTTTGGACAAATTGGTTTACTCAAAGATTCAATTAGGGTTGTGCCGATAGACGATATCATAGTTAAGCCAGCATCGCGACCCCCCCCCCCCCATGTTTCCATGGTGACGCGTCATGCTTGGCACGTGATTCACCACAGCCAAAATAGCGCTGTATGACATGTAACGTTAGCGCTTTTATTTATAAATATTAACAAACCTGGTTACCATGTCATCAACTATCTTCTATTCTGATTCTCAAATGTGTGTAAGTGAGTTTGTTTTGTCGTTTAAAAAACAGTTTCTCCCGAAATACATGGCCGGTGAACTGGGAGAAGAATAGAGTTAACTTTATAGTTACTTACACTGTGTGTCTGATATGAATAAAATCCGTCGGCAAATATATTTGAATGGGTTGTTATTGCTGCTTCCATAGACACCATTGTGTATTTTACAAACTATAAATGTATTGTTTTGCTATAAATTATATGCATTTAAATGTCTGAACCCTAAAATAAACATTATGTGGTTAAAAACACTGAATAGTTGTGATATAATATGACAAGCACTGAACGCGTCTGTCTCTGGCTCAGCGCCAGCCACAGCGCGAAAGCACAGTCTGGATCTGGCTGCTCTGTCACGTGTACATTGTACATCATGTACATTCGCTCCTAGTGGTCAGCTGCTGCAGACTCAGAGCGTGCCGAAATCAAAATGGCTGATGAGATGTAGAGGAAAATATCTCCGCGTTGTGCCTACGCCCCTTAGCTGTTCTAAATCCACTGTAAAACACGGCTTTGCGGGGCTTATTGCTTAAGTGAAAAATTAAAACGTTAGCCCCGCCCCTCCTCCCGATATCATCGTCCATCGCGATGTTTCACTGTACACATCGTCTGATGCCAAATTGGTAGACATCGCAAACCCTAGATTCAATGACCAATCCATACCTGTCTCATTCATGAATGACTCAGTCGTTCGAACGAATCGTTTGAACGAATGAATCAATTACTCGCTCATTAAGACGGTAGCCTGGCGACACTTAGTGACGGTTCAGTGTTATGTTTAAAAGTATCATTCTTTCCAACGATTTTTAATTGACTCATATTTAAAACAATCTCATAACATCTTTTAATGCATTGTTATTTTTCAATGTAAATGATGTAATTTGATCAGCCCTACCTAGGGTAACAGCCATATAGTATCTTATTATTCTAAATAATTGAATTTATTGATCAAATTTACAAATTAAAATGAAAGATGAAGCATACATTTAATAAGACTGGACTAGGGGTGCCTTGCAGATATTACAATTATGCACTTTTAAATATACCATTGCCACCCACCGTCAATTTGGTGTGTGTGTGTATGTGTGTGTGTGTGTGTGTGTGTGTGTGTGTGTGTGTGTGTGTGTGTGTGTGTGTGTGTGTGTGTGTGTGTGTGTGTGTGTGTGTTGTGTGTTGTGTGGGTTGGTTTATGTGATTTATGAGGACACAAATTTGTATAATGACGTGTATTACACTGGTATTACAACTTATGGGTGGTTTATGAGGACATTTCAAAAGTCCTCATAAATCAAATGGCTTGAAAAACATAAAAAACAATGTTTTATTAAAAAAAATTAAATGCAGCATGTCTGTTATATGCCTTTACTTTATTAAAAAAACGTATTTAAAAAATACAAGGCTTAAGACATTTATTTCCTTTTTTAATGAAGGCCAAACCACACAGCAGTGAAATGGTTAATCTAGCCCCACTCCCCCTCCCCCTCCCCACACTCACAGACACACACACACACACACACACAGAGAGCAGGCACATAGCCCCACTCCCCCTCCCCCTCCCCACACTCACAGACACACACACAGACAGCAGTCACAGAGACGTAGGCTCAGAGAGAAATGACCATATTCAAACCAAAATATCTGACTTCCTCTTGGTTATTGCTAATGACTGTAAATTAGAAAGTTGTCTGGCTGGAGGAGAACTATATAAATACAGATTTTTGTAACTCTAGATGAAACTAACCCGCCCACTTTTGTCAAAAGGTGGCGCTACTGAGTCCCTGCACCACGCCCATTTCTGAAACTATGCACATGTCACCTGGCTAATAAATATGATCTGTCTGTTGAGTTTCATGCAATTTTAAGCAATTTCAGGCATGCTAAGAGTCTCAAAAGCATCCAAAAAGAATATTAAAGTTTGATGGATTGCCACAGCAACAGTTTCAAAGATATCAAGAATCCATTCACAGGTCTTCATCTGCCGTGTATTTACATTATACAGATGAAGTTTGAAGCAAATCGGGTAAAAATAAGAGGGTGATTTCAAAGCATTTTGAAAGTGACACACTTCCTGCTGCCAGTTGGTGGCGCTATAACTTTGACTCACAATAGTCACATCCATGTGATCGGGCTCTTACAACGAACACACTGCTGAAGTTTCATCAAGATTAGTTAATGTATGCCGTAGTTATGACACACTTCCCGTTTCACGTTTCTCGCCATAATTTCGCTTCCTCGCCACGGCCAAACCGTTCGAGATATCAAAAATCCCCTCGCAAACTTTCATCCTCAATGTCTTGACTTCACACTGACCGAGTTTCGTGCCGTGTGTTTGAATTCTCTAGGAGGAGTACTTCACATTCCATTGCATGCGTTTTCCAAACAAGCCTAAATAGCCGACTTCCTGTTGGGCTGGGGTAAAAAGTTAGAGTGCGAAGTATATATGAAACGATGAGATCTACATGTGTACCGAGTTTCATATTATTACATGCAAGCGTGTTTGATTTATGGACCATGTTTTCGGACCCCGTTCCAGGGGGCGCTGTCGAGCCCCCCTGCCACGCCCGGGTACCATCTTCAGCCAGGCCCTGATGGCCGCGGGTTCTGACATGTGTGCAAAGTTTCAGGAGTTTTTGAGCATGTTAAGGCCTCCAAAAGTGTCCAAAAGGTAGTAAAAAAATAATTAGAAGAAGAAGAAGAAGAATAAATATAGCTGCGAGCAGCGATTACGGGCCCAAGCCGGTGGCACCGCAACCCTGGTGCACCAGGGTGGCGCTACCGTCGGCTTTGGCCCTTCATCGCTGCTCGCATCTATATTTATATATATATATATAATATTATATATATATATATATATATATATATATATAATATATATATATATATATATATATATATAAAGCCAGTGGCACCGCCAGCCTGGTGCCTTTAGGGTTATTGTGCACGACGTGACACAAAATATCTGCTCGCTATCTGCCGAACGGCTCTGGTAGTTCCGCTTCAGCACTGATGATGTTGTAGAATTAGTGCGCTCTGGTTGGTCTGGATTATTGGGGATTTTTTAATTTATGCAGAAATAAGTTATTTATAATACAGATAGAGAATAAAGTTAGTGTTGATTAAAATGAAAGAAAACAATTATATTGATCTGAAATATAGCACATTAATTTTAAATTTATTTAGGTTCAATTACCAAACATACAATCTTAATTTAATTTAAAGCAAACAATACATTTAAAATATATGGGTTGTATGCACATAAAAAAAAAAAAGAAGATATATCCAAAAAAGACAAGGCCTTAAAGCAGTGGTTCTCAATCTTGGTCCTAGGGTGCCACTGCTCTGCACATTTTATATGTCTCCTTTATCTGACACACCCACTTCAGTTAATAAAGCCATAGAAATCATATAGAGACTAGAAGCCCTATTGGCCGCTGGAAACCGAGAAATCCGGCCGCCATCTTGAACCGGTCATATTCCTAGTTTCGTTGCGTGGCAGCAGATACGATGCCAGAGCATTGTGGAGCATGTTCCTGTTCTAATCGCCGGACCATCGAAAATAGGGCTTTTCACAAGTAAGTCTTAACATTACCGTACTATTGGTTGTATTTTGTGAATAGAAAATTACCAGATAATCGAGAAGGAGCAAGGATATTTGCTATTACTGTACTGAAATCGTTGTGAAATGCTGTTTACTGCATCAGCCGGTGTTCACCCGGCATGGAGAGAGGTGGGGTAACTGTTAAAGTAATAATTACAGCTTCTAGGTTATCAGATAAGCATTCAACTGCCTTGCTGTTGTATAGGTTATTTGTGTTTGCGCACATGATATCTGGAAGCAATGTAGCCTAACACACGCATGACAGCGATGCTTATTTGAGATACCCCTCAACTTCTAGACTAGTTTTATTGATAACCTATATCTTATCATATGCGATTTGGCTATTGATATTACAGAAGTCATGTGGTAAAATTACATTAACTTACTCCATCTACCCTTGTAAAGTTAATCTGAATAGGGCTTTAGTCTCGACATTTTCCCCTCCCACATCCACCTACAATAAAAATGTTGTCCGAATTTAATTTTTTGAAATTACTGATGCAAACACGTTGAAAAGCTTCTTCTCACTTTTATTACAGGTGGCTGCGTTCTGTGTGTGAGAGAGAGAGAGAGAGAGAGAGAGAGAGAGAGAGAGAGAGGAGAGAGGAGAGAGAGAGAGAGAGAGAGAGAGAGAGAGAGAGAGAGAGAGAGAGTGTGTCTGTCTGTTCGTGTTTGTTTGTGTGTCTGTTCGTGTGTAGTGCGTGTCACAAATCATAAATTGTTTCTTCAACTTATTAAAATATCTTACTTTACTGCAACTATGTGTTTCTGCTTCTTTATTATATTTATAGTGTGTGATTTATAAAATACATTATATCCTTCATCATCACACATATTGTGTCTGGTCACTTTATATCTTATAGCAGAATATTATATTACTGTTAAGGCTACTATGGATATTAAAATACGCCGAACCATGTGTCCTGTATCATAGCTACATGAATGACCTTTGCAGCAAAAAAAAAACGCGTGAAAATCAGTTCAGTATTCAGTGAGATATGATTAATTTAATGCGCTGACAGCTCATTTCACCTGCCGTTCAGATTACACTGAGCGGAGCGGATGACCGGTCTAAGATGGCGGCTCCAATTCTCGTCCGTGCCAATAGGCAGTAGCGGTCGATAGGGCGTCTACCTATATGATGTCTATGAATAAAGCTCTTTCCTAACCAGCTGATGATCTGAATCAGGTGTGTTAAATGAGGGAGACATACAAACTATGCAGAGCAGTGGCTCCCTAGGACCAGGATTGAGATCCACTGCCTTAAAGGGTTAAACTCTTTTCACTGTAACACACACACACACACACACACACACACACGTCAAGTCACTTACATTTTAGATGCAATATTGACGGTTTTTCTGTTTCAGCAGCGAAAATAGTTAAACAAAGATCACAGCAGAACCATTGCGCATCTCACAGCAACACGTTTTCTCATTACTGAATGATTCAGCATTTTGGACAAATTGGTTTACTCAAAGATTGACGATATCTTCGTCCATCGTGATGGCTGACAGACATCACGATGTTAAAGTCCCCATGAAATCAAAATTGACCATACTTACTTTGTTTGCCTAAATTGATCGTTTTGTGGTGAACAATTCATCCGTGCAAATCAATCCACACAAAAAAAATTTTTGGCTTCGTAATCTTTAATCAAATTCTGAAAATGCCCCTCCCCTCTGCACTGGAGGACCTTGCCTGATGACGTAGGCTTGATGGTTTGGGTGTCTGCTTAACATCCGTAATCACGCCCCTCCAACTGACAGTAGACAGGCACACAGCGTGTGAAAGGAGAGATGGCGAGGAGGTGCATTTTTCTAGATCCAATCAGGTGCTAGTTGGAAAAAAAAAGCCACGCTCACTATTTTGCCTCATAAGTATTCCGTTTCTCTCGGAAATACGTCACAGCACTGGAGAAAAGCCGTTTGCAACTTCCGGTTCATGGGGACTTTAAGCAAAGAACGTATATTTACAAGAAGTGAAAGCCAATAGAACGTTCCATTGCAACACCAGCGCCCAGCAGCAGCGCTACGCTTCCGCCATTTTGGGGTGAAAGCCATATATTTAGCCCAGTGCAGAGGTCATTTTTAGGTTGAAATAATTATGTAAAAAGAGGAGGCAGCGCCAGATTTTTTAACGCAGGTGCCGAGGGGGTGCTAGATCATTGACAGGGGGAGCTGCGCACTTATAGCCTATATTGTGCTACTATTATTAAATGAGCAAAACTTCGATATTTAATATTCAATCATTTTAATTATCACAACTAAAGTTTTAATTTTACTAAATTGAATAAGAACAACATTCAGCATTCAATCAAATATATTTAAAGATGTATTATTTATAATGTTATTTCAACATAATATCTCGTTATTTCAACATATGTGAGTGTGCAACATAATCAGAGAGTAGCCTATTTCTTTTCGTTTGGAATAGTTTTGTTTAAATATTTAGTTGCAAGCTTTCTATATTTCTCATGTCTGAGGCATATTTCGGTTAATTTATGATGAGATTCGCTCAAGAAGAGCGCCGGCGCCGGATGTCATGATTATGTCTGCTATATTTGCCATTTATTAAATCCAGCCGATTAAATTTAAAAAAATAAAAATAAGATAGAATTTATACAAAACGAAATTAATTTTAAAGAAAGGCTTTCTACAAAACACAGCGTAGGCTAATGAGTCAAAATCATGTATGAGCCACTTCATGTCTCCCGATATCATACTCATGCTGTTCACTTTTCATAATCAATATGGGGAAAAAAACATTATAATATTTGAACAAATATGAAACTAAATGCGCTTATTTAATGGCTACAACAACACGTATACAGTATTAGGCCTACAAACTCTCTATTTGTACAACTATTAGGCCTATTCACCTTATTTTCCACGACAACAAGGGTGACGCCATTACGTTCGTTTTGTCATCTTACTTCCGGCTGAGAGGGACTTCAACTTCCGGCTGAAGGACCTACGCTAGTTTCTAGACGTAATTCTATAGTTGTAACGGTAAAATATATAATGTATTATATGCTCAGTTAGGCGCTGCCATAACAATTGAATTAAGAGGATAGAAGAAGAAAAAACGGTGTTACGAACACAATGTAAAGCGATCGGAATGTTGTGGTGTACTTTACGATTTACACCCACACCACCTAAGGATGAGGAGCACCCGAGGCCATGGCGGAAGGCGCTAAACTTGAAGTGCCCACCCAAGCACTCTTATGTGTGTTTGTTTGTACCATTTTATGGACGGGAAGCCGACTGAAGAACACCCTTACCCCGAGTAAAGGCTCGGCTACGATGTTCTGGTAAAGATCATCGCCAGGTGCTGAACAGGTCGTCAGATTCAGGTAAGCTAACTTGCATAACTGTTGTTACCTAACTTGCCTATCTATGTGCTTGCTTGTTAGCCTAACGTTAGATTCGTGAAGTCCGTTCTATGAATACATTTAAGATTAGTAACGAGCCGTTAACAAAATACAACGAATCTTGCATGATTGATTACCATTGGCCACCTATATATGTCATATTGCTTATATTTCGTTTACTTTGTGATATCGACCTAAGGGTCTGAAATAAAGAATGAATGAATGAATATTCACGATAGTACAATATATTATGGTACATTACAGTCTTACAATAGCTCACATTCTTCCTGTAAGGAGGCCAGCTAGCTACATCTCTCATTCAGATATTGATATTGACCTACGTAGAGATTGTGTGTATACTGTCTCGTTTTTAATGCATCTCTCTTTTTCACACTGTTCTAAGTATGAATGCCATCATAAATTAATTCTCACAATCTATTTTAAGTAACTGTTACTAATGTAAAAATGTTTATGGTTATATTATTTCCTTAGATCATCGATGACGCTCATCGACTGATCATCAGTGTTGCAGTGGACAACTGTGAGGAGGATCACAGCCACATGCCCCAGACCTGTGATGCAGAAACACAATGGGACATAACTCTGCTGAGAAACGACCACCTTTGTCAGCTCTACACAGGGTCGACATGCATTCCATTCAGTAGCCGAGCACCTTACCAGTTCATACACCGACAGCTTTCACGAGCACCTTACCAGTTCATACATCGACAGCTTTCACGAGCACCTTACCAGTTCATACACCGACAGCTTTCAGCTACACACTTGAGATTAGCTCCTAATGACTCTGATGAAGCTGCGTCTTAATTTATTGCAGGGTGATCTTGCTGTAAGGTTTGGTGTTTCTCAGTCCATTGTAAGCAAGGTGATTTCGCGTTGGCTTGACATCATGGAGGAGAAGTGTTTCAGAGAGCAATTTCCAAACACAACATGTAGGGCTGCACAATATAGCAAAATATCGCAAATGTATCGCAATATACATAACTTTTTTAGCTTTAATAAGAATCAGTGTATATATATATATATATATATATATATATATATATATATATATATATATATATATATATATATATAATTCATACAGTGAAAACTAAGCAGTGTTTTATTTTTACATTTGATTATTCAGTTTCTGTTGTTAAATAGACCTAATGTAGGATAACCTGAACCCCTTAACCCCGTGGTTTACACTGATGTTAAAATAACACTTCTTATGCTACAGTAAAACACTGCTGTTCACTTTCACAAGTTGAAGGGATGTTTTCTTGTCACAAAAAAATTTGAAACGCGTATGTAGGTTATATAAGTTTAAATCTAAATTAAGTTAATTTTATAAATTAAGCACAATCGTATCGCATATTGAATATCGCATTGTTTAATGAGTAATCAAATTTTTTCTTCAATATCATGCACTTAATAACTTCATCCAGGCGATGAAGTAATGGCAGACAGAGGCTTCACCATTACCGATCTCCTCTATGAAAGGAAGGTGAAACTTGTCCTTCCTGTAAACTTTTACAATGTGCCCAGATGTTACCTGTTATGAAGTTATTTTTATAAACCTTTACAATGTGACCAGATTTTACCTGTTATGAAGTTATTTTTATAAACCTTTACAATGTGACCAGATTTTACCTGTTATGAAGTTATTTTTATAAACCTTTACAATGTGACCAGATTTTACCTGTTATGAAGTTATTTTTATAAACCTTTACAATGTGACCAGATTTTACCTGTTATGAAGTTATTTTTATAAACCTTTACAATGTGACCAGATTTTACCTGTCAGTCATTTATTATTAAACCATATGTGAGCTCTGTAGATTCCCTTTAAAACTTAAATGAATTAAGTCTTCTAGTTAGAAGGAATAAGTCACGTCAAGTTTGCAAATGAATACCATCTTGGTTTATTACTTAAGACATTTAAATGGTGAAATGTATCTACATGAAGGTCAGTAGAAGGTGTCTCTAGCTTCCTGAAAACATCAAACACTTCTTACAACTTATTTAATCATTTATATTTAACCAATTATCATCTCCTATCCTTAACTAAATATTCTCATTCCTTCTTATTTACACATAATTTGTTATTGCTGCTCCATCAACTCCTAACAGGACGAAGTAGTTAAATATGTCCACATATGTTAACTGTTACCTCTGGCCACGTTAACAATGACGATGGATGAGACCATGTGAGACCAACTGATCGTCCTACGACGTTTTCTCCGTGCTCCCAGTTTAAAATATTTATGGTATTAACGTTATTTGACATTTTGCTAAAGTTTTGGCTAACTAAAAAACAATCTTCTAACAACTGAAATAGCTACCGGATGTGCCGTGCCAGTTTAGCGGAAGTCGGATGACAAAATGCGGAAGCGCGAAGTATTAAAAGTGGGCGGGGCGGAATAAGGTGAATACAACAGCAATAGAAACAGCTTTACAGTAAACTTCTTATATTGTATATTAATGACCGTTAAAGCAAGACTATGTAAACAAAAACACACAGCCACTGTACAAAATTGTGGCAATTATAGGATAACGGACACAGCAATGAATGCATAATGTTCCATAAGATCATCATGTTTGTAGCATGATCCAGGGGATTAAAACGTACAAAATATACATTTCAGGCCAAGTGGAGTTGGTAACTAATAATAGTAGTAAATGTGTAAAGTTGCATAAAATGGAAATATTCTATAATGCAAGAAAAAACTACCTCAAAAAACTGTTATCTGTGCTGTTGTCCAGTAACTCCCGTTGGAATATTCATCCCAAAATGGCGGCCGCGCTCCCGAAGCGCCACCTAGTGGCTGTTACCAGAAAAGCATCAGAGTTTCGCCTCTTTGCTTTAAGCCAGCATCGCGATCCCCCCCCCCCCCATGTTTCCATGGTGACGCGTCATGCTTGGCACGTGATTCACCACAGCCAAAATAGACATGTAACGTTAGAGCTTTTATTTATAAATATTAACAAACCTGGTTACCATGTCATTAACTATCTTCTATTCTGATTCTCAAATGTGTGTAAGTGAGTTTGTTTTGTCGTTTAAAAAACAGTTTCTCCCGAAATACATGGCCGGTGAACTGGGAGAAGAATAGAGTTAACTTTATAGTTACTTACACTGTGTGTCTGATATGAATAAAATCCGTCGGCAAATATATTTGAATGGGTTGTTATGGCTGCTTCCATAGACACGATTGTGTATTTTACAAACTATAAATGTATTGTTTTGCTATAAGTTATATGCATTTAAATGTCTGAAACCTAAAATAAACATTATGTGGTTAAAAACACTGAATAGTTGTGATATAATATGACAAGCACTGAACGCGTCTGTCTCTGGCTCAGCGCCAGCCACAGCGCGAAAGCACAGTCTGGATCTGGCTGCTCTGTCACGTGTACATTGTACATCATGTACATTCGCTCCTAGTGGTCAGCTGCTGCAGACTCAGAGCGTGCCGAAATCAAAATGGCTGATGAGATGTAGAGGAAAATATCTCCGCGTTGTGCCTACGCCCCTTAGCTGTTCTAAATCAACTGTAAAACACAGCTTTGCGGGGCTTATTGCTTAAGTGAAAAATTAAAACGTTAGCCCCGCCCCTCCTCCCGATATCATCGTCCATCGCGATGTTTCACTGTACACATCGTCTGATGCCAAATTGGTAGACATCGCAAACCCTAGATTCAATGACCAATCCATACCTGTCTCATTCATGAATGACTCAGTCGTTCGAACGAATCGTTTGAACGAATGAATCAATGACTCGCTCATTAAGACGGTAGCCTGGCGACACCTAGTGACGGTTCAGTGTTATGTTTAAAAGTATCATTCTTTCCAACGATTTTTAATTGACTCATATTTAAAACAATCTCATAACATCATTTAATGCATTGTTATTTTTCAATGTAAATGATGTAATTTGATCAGCCCTACCTAGGGTAAGAGCCATATAGTATCTTATTATTCTAAATAGTTGAATTTATTGATCAAATTTACAAATTAAAATGAAAGATGAAGCATACATTTAATAAGATTGGACTAGGGGTGCCTTGCAGATATTACAATTATGCACTTTTAAATATACCAATGCCACCCACCGTCAATTTGGTGTGTGTGTGTGTGTGTGTGTGTGTGTGTGTGTTTGTTTATGTCCTTTTGGGTACATTCACCAGGATACACACCAGTAAACTGAGGACCACCTCAAAAATTGAGGACATTTTGTATGTCCTCATTTGTTTGACTATATAATGGCATTCAGCATACTCTAAAATGGTGTCTAAACTTAAAATCTCACTTGTCCCAAAAATCAGTTTTAAGTGATTTGTGTATGTGAAGTGTGTATGCCCCCCCACTAAAGTGTGTATAACACAGCGCCCTCTAGGAGTACTGCACTTCCGGAAAAGATACACACTTCGGGGATTCTGACCAATCAGAGCGCAGGAAGCCTCTATGAGGGCGGGACTTAATGATCTGACCAATCAGAGACCATCACGTCATCAACAAAGATGGCGGAGCGGAGGCTATATCATTATAATGAATTGACAGATAATCCACATTCAATTATAGATAAATTCGCAATAATTATTATTTAAATAAAAATAGACTAATTTACCATGAGCAGCAGGAGCTCTCACGATGTATATGGGCATGTTATTAAACTTTAAGCCTCGCAGTTTTGCTCTCGCATCAGAGTCTGCTCTGTGTATGTGTGTGTGTGAAGATCGCGCTGCTGTGCGTCACCGAGACTATACAGCACGTACAGTACCTTACATAGGAGTTTATTAATCATGTAGGAACGAGTTTGAAGCGGGGAAGAGACAGAGACATTACGTCATGTGAATTTACAAAGTACATATTTCCTTCATAAAAAGCGGAGGAACAGCTGTTTAAATCTGTCAATATGATGATTTATTCATGCAAGTTTGTTTAATGAAAACACACAAGTCACTAAAAGATGTGAAAACATGCTAAATCGCTTGCTTTTATGGGTGATTTTATTTGTTTTAAGTGTTTTCTCCTACTTTGCGTTCTGCCGTTCCTTCCCTGAGCGGCCGCCGCCCCTCCCCCCCGCACGAGCAGGACTCCGTTACCAGTTACCACAGCAACACATTCACTACAGCAAACAAGCTAACTGTTTACTTTATATTATATTATATTATATTATATTATATTATATTATATTATATTATATTACATTATATTATATAGAGGAGAGCAGTTACAGCAACATTATCCTTATTATATTATATTGCATTGTATTATTTTATATTATATAAAGAGGAGAGCAGTTACAGCAAACATTCTCTTTATATTATATATTATATTATTTTATATTATATTATATAGAGGAGAGCAGCTGCATGCAACATTCTCATATTATATTATATAGAGGAAAGCAGTTACAGCAAACATTCTTATATTATTATATTAATTAAATATTTACAAATTACATACGTTTTTTTTAAGTCGCTTTGGTGCATTTCTCAAATCACAACTAAAATTCTTGTTCAACCTCCACATCATCTAGTCACTTGTGCACATCATGAAAGCAGTTTATCATTCTTTTGAACAAATTGCAAATGCTTTGGTACATTCATGCAATTGATGTAGTGTCTGCTATTTCTTACATTATCAATTGCTTATGTCATGTTGATCAAAATGTATTATACTGGTTCTCTGTTGAATAGTTTTACCCCTCAAATCATATAGGCATTAAATTACTAGTTGTCATAAACTGTCAAACATATTTTCTATACAATTCTATTATACTTTTTTTGTCCTGAATTGCAGATGTGAATTCTGAATTTCACTAATGAAGGGGAATGTAAAGCATTAGATCAATCAATGATCACCAGTTCTCTATAATCGCTCAGCGTGCATCTCATGAAGCTTCCTCTGGAAGGCATATAGACAGAACACAACACATACACACTCTGAGAATGGAAGAACAACAGGGGGAACAGCCGAGAAGAAGAAGAGGAGGAGTAAGGATGTGTGGTGGAAGGATACAGAGGTAAAACAGAGGAAGATTGTAGGTTTCTGAAGAAATAAGGGGCCAATATTGTAGATCATGTTCATGACCTCATGGCCGAGGCGGGTTGAAAGCTGAGCCGAATGTTGGGAGATCAACCGTGTGTGTCCTCAAACATTCAAGTGTTTATAGACAGAACATGCGTGTAATCAGACAGTGTTCACTATACTGTACTGTTCATCATAAGCTGTAGACTTACTGTTTTACAGCGGAGTCTACTTGCATTTTACATGATACAGTAAATATATGTGATAGAGATCCTTTTCCCACTCTACAGATAAAGCGTTGTGAATCTCGTTTCGCGTACCTACCCCGAAGTGATAAAATTAAACAAATTCTGTATCAAATTTATAGACAAGTAGTTTGTTCAGGTTTGAACAAATTGCGACTTTCATATACATTTTTACCTTACAGTTACTGTAAATCCGGCCTCTAGTTCATAAACGCCGGAGGAGAACTGGCCCCCGACTGAGCCTGGGTTCTCCCAAGGTTTTTTTTTTTCTCCATTTGGTCCCTGATGGAGTTTTAGGACACCATTGGGTCATCTGATGGAGTTTTAGGACACCAGTAGGTCACTTGATGGAGTTTTTCAGTTCCTTGCCACTGTTGCCTTTGGCTTGCTCAGTTGGGGATATTAAAATTAATTAACCAATCATTAATACCATTGATCAGCTCTACCAAACGTGGATGTTTTTCCACTAAGAAACGAACATTGTTATTATGTTTTGATTGATACTGTGAAGCTGCTTTGATGCAATCTATATTATGAAAAGCGCTATATAAATATACTTGATAGAGACATAATGTAACACACACACGTACATACAGTATGTGTTTGAATAGTCTTTTCATCGCAGTGGCATTGTCATTTTTTAACTGACCAACAGTGTATCTGTGAGTCCAGTCTCATAATGGGTACATGTGTGTTTATGTCATACAGATAAAGTGCAGTCTTTTCATTGTCATCAAAATCGTAGCCAGTGTTTACTTCTGAAAATACTGATACAGTTATGGCGCTTTTCCACTGCATGGTACGGTACGGTTCGGTTCGGTACGGCACGCTTTGGCGCTTTTCTACTGCATGGTACGGTACGGTTCGGTTCGGTACGGCACGCTTTGGCGCTTTTCCACTGCATGGTACGGTACGGTTCGGTTCGGTACGGCTCACTTGTGGTGCTTTTCCACTGCATGGTACGGTACAGTATGGCTCGCTTCGGCTCGCTTTAAATGGTACCTTGTCTGTTGAGGTTCCAAGCGTACCGTACCGGTACTAAAATGTGACGTGAAACACTGCAGATCACTGATTGGTCAGACAGACAGAATCGTCACTACCAGCGTCATTGGATTTGCGACACGAGACACTAAACCCACACCGCTAGATTTAAATAACCAGTAGACAACAGCCAACGCGGGTAGCACCTGTTTATTATTCTTGAAAAGAAAGAGATAAAAACTTTAAAAAATAAATGGCTGAATCGTGGTCGAGGTGCAGACGTTCCTCTCGTTGGTTGCCGAGGAGCGGATCCAGCGAGAGCTGGATGGGGCAAAACGGAATGAAAAAGTGTTCCAAGAAGTAGCTTAGCTCTTAGCCGCACACGGCTAGTACCGGACCTACAAACAGTGTAACGATCAGTCCCACCCACTTTGAAGGAGTACTAACTGCAGTGGAAAAGCAACCGAGTCGAACCGTACCGAGCTGAACCGTACCATGCAGTGAAAAAGCGCCATTATATTGACAACATGACTAAGCATTTTGACATTCTTGTTTGTGACACAAGGCACTGATATGTTCATTGAGATATATTGTACTAGATTTTGAACAAGTTAGGCTTTTGATGGTAATCCTGTGTTCTGCTGTTTGAACGAAATGCATTTTCCTTGTTTGCAAATCTTAAGGATGATTCAAGAAATGTACCAAAGCGACTGATAAGAACTGTTTATAGAGGAGAGCAGTTACAGTAGGGTGACCATATTTTGTCCTGAAAAAACAGGACACTCGGCCCGGCAAACAGATAGGCCTACTCAAATGATACTCGAAGTTTACTCAAAGAAACCTTATTAATTTCAATACATTTAAAGTAGGTTATGCCTCTGTATGGATAGAAATTTGTTATATTGTTATATGAAAACAGGACATGTCCTGGGAAAACAGGACAGTTGGTCACCCTAAGTTACAGCAAACATCCACACTCTCTCTGATCGAGAGAGAACTCGATCGATAGATAGATAGATAGATAGATAGATAGATAGATAGATTGATAGATTGATAGATTGATAGATAGATAGAGAGTGTGTGTGTGTGTGTGTGTGTGTGTGTGTGTGTGTGTGTGTGTGGTGTGGGGGGGGGGGGGGTTGTGCAGAGAGACAGAGCAGTTATATATAGTCCTACAAAAGAAAAAGTAAAAGTGTTTAAAATAATCATGAATCAAGCTGACACGTTTAAATGTTTGTTTACATAATTATTTTGTTCTTACTTTGATTTTAAAAGCCATTGGATCTGCACTAACCTTAACCCTACCCCTACCCCTAGCCCATAGCTATGCCTCTGACTGTCATTCTGACTGAGATGAGATCTGGTGCTCAGCCGCCCTTCCCCACAGAGCACTGAGCCTGATCGCGCGCGCGCCCTTCCCCCACCGAGCACTGAGCCTGATGGCGGGCGCGCCCTTCCCCCACCGAGCACTGAGCCTGACTGCAGTGACAGAGAGCTGAACTTGTCTCTGGCTGAACTAACAGACTGACAGAACTTCACAGGTAGATAGCTAAGCAGAAGTGCTGCTCAAAAGATCACAATCTGTCGTGGCTATGCGTTTTTAAAGCACTTGTACAAGGTCTATTAGCCTCTCTGCCCTGTAATGTAAAATACCATTAATTTATGAAAGAAATACAAAGAAGATAATGCTGTTAAAGTTTAAAGTCCCCGTGAACCGGAAGTTGCAAACGACTTTTCTCCAGTGCTGTGACGTATTTCCGAGAGAAACGGAATACTAAATGAGGCAAAATAGTGAGCGTGGCTTTTTTTTCCAACTAGCACCTGATTGGATCTAGAAAAATGCACCTCCTCGCCATCTCTCCTTTCACACGCTGTGTGCCTGTCTAATGTCAGTTGGAGGGGCGTGATTACGGATGTTAAGCAGACACCTAAACCGTCAAGTGTACGTCATCGGGCAAGGTCCTCCAGTGCAGAGGGGAGGGGCATTTTCAGAATTTGATTAAAGATTACGAAGCCAAAAAATTTTTTTGTGTGGATTGACTTGCATGGATGAATTGTTCACCACAAAACGATCAATTTAGGCAAACAAAGTAAGTATGGTCAATTTTGATTTCATGGGGACTTTAATTTAGAGCCTCAAAATAATCCACACACATCCCCCATCCCCTTAACTCGAATAAATTGACAACAACACAGACTCCAAAACTAGAGACATATTATACCAGCTTGAATATCAGCCCTGCTGTGTATTTGCAGACATTAATTTACTATTTTGATTAATAAATGCTATTAGTAGAAAATAAGATGTCTGTTCAAGAGATCTAGGTTGCTCATTTAGGCATTTTTTGCTCTTTTAAACCTGTGCTTGTTCGGACATGCGCACTGGTTCCTTCCTAGTTCGAGTCCGGTGGGTTCGTTTAAAAGTGATCATGTGTTCTGTCCACTAGAAAGACTTGATCCACCCATAGACTGTAATCCACCACAGTTTTTTTTTTTTTTTTTGAAGAAGAAGAAACTACTGCGATAAAAAAAAAAAAGATTCTTGTCATCAGAGAGTTTTTTATTCGGTCAAATAAATAGTCACAATTGCAACGTGAAATCCAAATACGTAACTACGTCATTTACGCACGTCTGCGGCAGTGGATGTATTTATTTTCCCGGGAAATGCAGACACGTGACAATGGGACGGGACGCGAAACAGACGACAGCCCTCCACCACGCAGGAAAGGTGAGATGAAGTCTTGTCCTGAAAATGCATGATAACTAAATACTTTGTGAAATATAAAAGTTAGTAAGATGTATGTTTATTTTAGTGGTTTAATTGTTTTTTTGCTTAGGGTTTTATTTACTTCTCGATTGTTTTTGATTTGCTTCTCATTTGATGATTTGTTGCAATAAGGAAAGTATATTGCCTACTTGTAGGCATTGACCAGTAAATATAATTTTATTATTTTTTATATAATAGTAATTTAGATTCTACAAATTAATAAAAAAACGAGTCAGTGATAGCCTACTATATCATTGTTTTTCTCAAAAGTGTTGTCAAATATCAATATCGACTGTGATTTAAAATATTAATTCTATTTTTAATATCATTATTATTGGATATATTTTTAATTTTATGTAATACATTATTTGCCCAAAAATCTTTTTTTCAGTGGAATGTTTTTTCTAGATTTATTATCTTCACAGAGCTTTTTTGCCCAATGATGGTATATAGACACTTTATAGTATTTTTATTGTGTTTTTCAATGTCCAAAGCAGACAAAAAGCACATTAAAAATAGTCCATATAAATCTAGCTGGTTATTGACTGAAAATATCCTGTATGCTGTAGCTAATCAAATATGAATATATAGTAGATTGATGTCATTTGTGGTCACAAGACACACAAGAACCAATGTTTTTTGGCATCATTGACATTGCCTTTTTTAATCTAAATTCCTGTTGTAAACTGGTCACACGTGCTGTCATTGAATAGAGCTCTGTGATATAATATAAATATATACTTTAGTGTTGAACAGAAAAAAACACATAATTGTATGTTAATTATGTATGTTTTTGGGTGAACAATTCTAGTAAGATCAACAATATTTTTTTTAAAATATGCTTGTTTATTTCATTCACATTATATTTATTTTTATTTATTTTTTCTCAGTTATTTCAAGAAAGAAAGTCGCCATGCTGGGAAATAAAAGACGTAAGAAACCTCTGCAGGACGCTGAGCATCACATTACCTGTGAAACCGACAAGCCTGAGCTTCAAGAGCAGTTCATCAGCAAATACAAAGGCAAGTATTTATGAATAAGCAGTTTAGTAATAACGTTAATCTACAAAACTGATAATTTAATGTGAGGTGAGTCATATGGTTGTTAGGCCAACTAAAATCCATGTTTCACAAGTTAAACAGTACTTTAAATAATTTATTTTTATTTTATTGTGCAGTCAAGATTTCCGAATAGAGTTCTGCAGGCATTAGCCCGAAAAGCACAATAAGCCGACAGTGCGTGTGGTCATGTAAACGCAGTCTAAGGTCATCATAAACGGCATAAACCATAAACCAATCGACACCGCTAGATTTTTGCCCCTTATTCCAGATTTGCCCAGCATGTAAACACATTAACCTGCGTTCTGTGGCTTATTGAAGTGAGCATGTGTGATGTGTGACAGGAAAGTGTCCTTATTGTGGATTTAAGCACATCCAGACAGAGCGAGCGTTTTCTTGACCCAAGAACATCTTAAAAAGTGTTCTCATCTCATGCAGAAGTGGTACAGTCAAAATCCTGCATCCGATACAGAATGAGAGGAGAATATGAGTCTGTAAGTTTCCCGCTGAAATTCTGGAATACTCTTGGACTTTATTTAACATCACAACTGACATGACATGAAATACACAGTCAGATACACGCAGTGTTGGGCATGTTACTTAAAAAAAAGTAATTAGAGTTACTTCTCACAAATAGTAACTGAGTTAGTAACTGAGTTAAATCATTATAAAAGTAACTAATTACCAGGGAAAGTAACTATTACGTTACTTAAAAAAAAAAAAAAAAAGTTTAAATAGGCCAATGTCAAATAACTTGCCCTCAATATTAAATATGTTAAATTAATGAAATGGTCACTATAGGATAAATTATTATTATAAAACATTGTGAACTAATCTACACTATTGTATTGTTGCTGTGGGACAATGTGAAAGACACCTATTAAATGCAATATATTATTTTAAATATTATCATTACTATAGTAGAACAATAAAACATAATAGATGTGTTTAGAACTTGTAATATGTAATATTGCACAGACCACAACTGGCCAACAAATAAGTCTAAAAATAAATTATGCTTCTTAAGAAATGTACCAAAAATGAATAAATAATAATAATAGAAATATATACATACACTCTTTGTAGTGCAAATTAAAATGATAAACTGTTTAACAAGAATTGCTCCCAGAACATTCCCAGAACGTTCCCTGCAGGCTATTTTTTTAATTTTATTTCTATTAAAACGTTGCAGATGAAACCAATATGCTACAGAGATTATTCTAATGCTAAAATTTGTAATTTATTTATAAACAAACTATATAATGCTCGGACACCCTCAGTCTTTCTCGCTTACTGTCGAGCGCGCTCTCGGACACACTCGTTCTCTGCCCGCGGCGTTCGCTTCGCTGTTGTCCAGTCCGGCACCTCATAAACACACACACACACCAGAGAAAAAAACTTTCCAGGTCCTATGGCGGAGAGAGAGCCTACTCGGATGGAAACCGCTACAGTGAGCTTAATTAGGCTTTAGTAACGCTGCATTTTATTGTCAGTAACGGTAACGGCGTTGTAACGGGTAAAACAGTAATTTGTTTGATTACTCGTTACTGAGAAAGATAACGCCATTAGTAACGCCGTTTATTTATAACGCCGTTATTCCCATCACTGGATACACGAATGGTTAGGTTTTGACGGCATTAACCTCATTTACTTATAAAGTCTAGTGGTTTACGTGGTTATTGGTTTGCATGTAAACCAGGTCAATGGATTATTTCATGATTCAGGTGATTTAGTTATTTTTATCAGCGTATCAGTGTGCGTGTAAACTTGATCAATGGGAAAATATCAAGACATTTTCACGTTTTATTCTACAACATAAAATACATCAGTAATGCCCTCTGTGTTTTAAAAAAAAAAGCCTTTACTTGTCTTGTAAAAGGGGGCCTGCAAAAATATGTCATCACTGCAGCTCTCTGTTCTAAACAATATATAGCCATGATAATAATGTTGGTGTAAGAAAATGTATGGAATTTTAACTGTATAATTTTAAGATTCGAAAGTATAATGTAAAGTTTAAGCAAAGCATACTTTGAGATTAGCCTGGCTATTGACTATTTTCCTACAGTAATTTCCCTTTTACAACGTATAATGTACATCATATGGTTGAGAACTTTCAGTAATCATCAAAATAATAGTTGACATTAAAGAAACTGCTGCTAATGTATTTCTCCTCTTCAGGGCGTGGAGTTTTCACCACTGGAGCTTTCTTCAGAGGGGATTTTGTTCTTGAATACAGAGGCGAACTTCTGAGTTCAGAGGAGAGTCTTGCTCGAACTGAACACTACACTGAAGCTGAGAACACGTTCCTGTTTGATTTTCAGTGGCATGGCAGAAATTGGTGGTGAGTAAAGAACTGTTGGATTGATGTAGTAGGGATGCTAAAATATCTGTTACTGTAAAATACTCAGGGTGTGTTCATGCCTGTATTTCTGTTTGTTTGGTCCGGGTCTGCCTAGTGTTCAGATTGGCATTTCTATCGTCGAACCTGTTATGCTTGATTTTTTAGGGTCACATCTTCCTGTTTTTGGTTCGTTTACATGTCTCTGGTCGATGTTACCTTCATATTTCATTCGAACCGCACCAGAGTTCGTTTGGAAGCCATCTGAGAGCCATTTTTTCAGCATCTCGGTCCGCTTGTTTGGTGGCACCAGGTTTCAGATGGCAGCGTTCACACTTATTCAAATAAACCGCACTAACAGTCTAAACAAACATCTCTTGTGTGAACACACCCTAATACTTAAAATTCACCATGAACTGACAGGAGTACTGAGTGCAGTTTCCTTGAGTCATCAGTATTTGTTTTCCCTGTATTCCCTAAAGAGAACAAAATGTTTAATTTGAGATGGCTTTATCTGAGAGCTGAGAGGATGTTGCAGTACACTATCAAATAGATCAGTGGTTTTCAGACCCTCTCTGCAGATTCTGTATGTCTCCTTCACCAGACACACTCAGTTGAGTTCATAGAGCCGTGTTCTGATGATAAACTCCTCATCTGAATCAGCTGGATTAAAACACGAGACATACAGCATATGCAGAGCGGTGGGTTCCCAGGACTGGGGTTCAGAACCACTTATAGAAAATAACTGTACATTTCTATCATGTATACTAAGATTACAAGTATTGAGTGATACTTTTATGTCTTAATAGCATGGATGCATCTAAAAAATCGTCCTTGGGAACACTTGTAATCGATCAGACCAGAAATCCTACTTGCAAAATGAGAACCGTGGAAGTGAGCAGAAAACCTCACCTGTGTCTCTTTGCTGTACGAGACATTCTACCAGGAGAAGAAATCACTTACAATTATGGAGACTCAGATTGGCCATGGCGAGTCAAGGTACTATCAAGAAATGCTAAAGAGATTGATCAGTAAATCATGATAATCTTTTACTGTCATACTGATTAGTAACCATGTGATTGTGGTCTCATATTTCTGAAGCTTTTAAATCTTTCTAAAGCATCAGCAGAATCCACTGATAAAAAGCCAGCCAGCAGTTTGGGCCCGCAGAAATCGGTAAGTCCACTTTAAAACATCTGTATCATTGTATTATATTATTATTATTATCATTGACTATTTTAGCATAGATATGTGTGTGAAAGAAATGATAAAGTATAGGACAGCTAGACGAATGAACGTGAACAAGTTTTTCTGTCCTTCACAAATATTTCTGATTTTGATATTCCCTGCTTTCTTAGCCCCATTGTGCAGTTTCTCTTCCCTCTCCTGAATTGGACAAGGTGAACAGCAACGGTCCACATAAGCAGTCAGGCAAAGCAAGAACATCAAGGAATAAAACGGTAACCATCTCATACATGCAGCAGCGATCTACTGATGTTTACTGCCAGCTAGTTAAAAGTGCAGTAGGTGATTTCTGAGAAACACTGTTTACATTTGAAATCGACACCCAAACAAACACACACCTCCCTTCATTGCTCCGCCCCCAGTATAATGAACACGCAAAACAGGCAACCACTAACAGCTGGCGCTCAGGTGTTCAACTAGAGAATAGTTTTATTGCTGGCAAACCATAGGATTTGGTTTTAGTTGATTGTACGTGCATATCCACTTCATCCAGCACGTGTGTAAACGCTTCAAATGATACAAAATGAAAAAAAAAAAATGTCATTAGAAATGTACTTAAAATGTACCAACATTTAGGCTGAATCCCAATTCTCTGTCTTACCCCTTCCCTTAGTTTTGCACGTTCACGTGATAGTAAGGGCTATCCCAATTCTCATTTTGATCTAGGGGTAGGGGTAAGGGGAAGGGCTAGATACCCCTTAAGACCAAGAATTTTCGCGAGCTTACTTGAAACCAAGGGGTACCCAGAATGCACTGCGCAACCGGCAACAATGGCGGGCATACCATCCAGAGTGTTCCACAAATGTAGTATTTTCGGCTTAAATGATTGATTAAAAAATAATGACAGTCTTGTTTTGTGCTCTACTCAGTTATGTACATATATATTTGCAACTATGTTGTTTATTGAAACGTTTTTGACGTTTTTTAAAAATCGCTAGTTTGCTACGCTAGGCTATGCTATCGTTACATTGCTGATTTGCACAAACGAGATCACCCAAAATCACCGGGATTCAGCTTTTGCTTTCTACAGTCGCCATTCATTATGTGTACATGCACAAGGTGTTGTTTCAATCGGACTGAATTCATTCATTTAAATCGGTGAATCTGAATGTAGTGTTTATCTAATATTCCCGTATTTTCGTCTCAGTCGGGATCCGTTTGAAGCTGAACGGATCACCTGAAAAGCTGGCACGTATGTGTGAGAGACGAAAACACGGGAATATTAGATCAACACTACATTCAGATTCACCGATTTAAATGAATGAATTCAGTCCGATTGAAACAACACCTTGTGCATGTACACATAATGATTAGTGAAGGCAGAAAGCAAAAGCCGAATCCCGGACATTTTGAGCGATCCCGAAATCCAGGCGACATGTCCGGTGGACGTTGTATGGTCACCCTGGAGACATCGATACGTATCACACAATAACGCATGAGGAAACCATGCAGCTGATCCACTTTCGGGATGAAAACGAGCTGAATTTTTTAAGAACAAAATATGTTTTTTATTTTTACTTTATTGGTTCTGTTATAAAATATATATTTTTATCGAATGTATTTGCCTGTTATGTTTACTTTATTGGGCAATAAAGACAGATTTTTGTCCAAGTGGTGTCTCACCATGACGTAACCGAGTGGTGTCATTTCATTTCATAGGGGTATGTTTGTACTCCTAACGCTTACCACTCGGTTTCGAGGGACAAGGGCTAGGGGTAAGACGAAGGGGTAGGGGTAGGGGAAGGGGTAAGACAGAGAATTGGGATTCAGCCTTTAACCTACTCTAAAACAAACAAACTAACATAAATACTTAAATGGTATGGAGTGAATGGTATGGAGTAAATGTAGCGTGTTACTACCCACCTCTGTTAGTAAAAGGATTAGTTCACTTCAGATATATTATTTCCTGATAATTTACTCTCCCCAGTGTCATCCAAGATGTTCATGCATTTCTTTCTTCGGTCGAAAAGAAATTAAGGCTTTGAGGAAAGGGGATCCACACATTATGTAATCAGGTTGAAAGGTCACACGTGTAGGGTGAAAATCTCATTTACTCCTCCAACTTCAAAATTGTCCGACATCGTTGTTTTACCTTTTATTTACGTTGTCCTTGCACATTCAACTTGTAAACTTGTTTTAATTCTGAAGTGAACTGATCCTTTAACTAGTTATAGTTTATACAAGTTTTAATGTCTGAACCAATGTAACTATTATTGTGAAGATTTTCACAATTTGTACATAAAGTTTGTATAAATGTGTGGTCAGGGTGTCAAATGTTGATATAAAATATTTTTTATTAATGATCTTTACTTTGAAGTTTGCGTTTACTTAGAGTGTGTTTGTGTTTGTGTTCTTGTCTTATTTTCTTTGGGTGCCACAGTTTTCAATATTGTCAATGTAAATTTTATTCTTGTTTAAGCTAAATACCTCTTTATATATATGCAGAAGCGGTTTCAATCAAGATTGGCAAAATTAAGACAACATCATGAAGATTGCTATGAACGTTTCAACAGAGCAGAAATTGAAAAGGAACACATGATTGCTAAACAGCAATCACAAAAAGTTTGTTTGGTGAGTAATATGTGAACATCATCACTATTCTGTGATCAACGCCCATTAACAGTTAATTATTTTATTATTAATTCTCTTGATCAACAGTTTGCTTGGTCCTTTTGCTTTTAGACCTTATATTTTTATTCAAATGATATTTTAAGCTGTCACAGTCATCCTCAGTCGCATCCACATCTGGTGCACCCTCTTCATCGGCACCCTGTGCTGTGTTCACCTGTATAATGGCCTCATCATCCTCATGCACTCCTGCCCTGTCCTCATACGCGTCACCACCTCCTGCACCACCCACGTCACCTTCATCATCCTCATCAGCGTCACCACCTCCTGCACCACCCACGTCACCTTCATCATCCTCATCAGCGTCACCACCTCCTGCACCACCCACGTCACCTTCATCATCCTCATCCTCGCCTGTGTAGCCTTCGTCATCCTCATCCTCGCCTGTGTAGCCTTCATCATCCTCATCCTCGCCTGTGTAGCCTTCATCATCCTCGTCCTCGCCTGTGTAGCCTTCATCACCCTCATCCTCGCCTGTGTAGCCTTCATCATCCTCGTCCTCGCCTGTGTAGCCTTCATCATCCTCGTCCTCGCCTGTGTAGCCTTCATCATCCTCATCCTCGCCTGTGTAGCCTTCATCATCCTCGTCCTCGCCTGTGTAGCCTTCGTCATCCTCATCCTCGCCTGTGTAGCCTTCATCATCCTCGTCCTCGCCTGTGTAGCCTTCATCATCCTCATCCTCGCCTGTGTAGCCTTCATCATCCTCGTCCTCGCCTGTGTAGCCTTCATCATCCTCATCCTCGCCTGTGTAGCCTTCATCATCCTCGTCCTCGCCTGTGTAGCCTTCGTCATCCTCATCCTCGCCTGTGTAGCCTTCGTCATCCTCATCCTCGCCTGTGTAGCCTTCATCACCCTCATCCTCGCCTGTGTAGCCTTCATCATCCTCGTCCTCGCCTGTGTAGCCTTCATCATCCTCGTCCTCGCCTGTGTAGCCTTCATCATCCTCGCCTGTGTAGCCTTCATCATCCTCGTCCTCGCCTGTGTAGCCTTCATCATCCTCATCCTCGCCTGTGTAGCCTTCATAATCCTCATCAGCGTCACCAACTTCTGCACCACCCACCTCACCTTCGTCATCCTCATCCTCGCCTGTGCAGCCTTCGTCATCCTCATCCTCGCCTGTGTAGCCTTCATCACCCTCATCCTCACCTGTGTAGCCTTCATCATCCTCATCCTCGCCTGTGTAGCCTTCATCATCCTCATCCTCGCCTGTGTAGCCTTCATCATCCTCATCCTCGCCTGTGTAGCCTTCATAATCCTCATCAGCGTCACCAACTTCTGCACCACCCACCTCACCTTCGTCATCCTCATCCTCGCCTGTGCAGCCTTCGTCATCCTCATCCTCGCCTGTGTAGCCTTCATCATCCTCATCCTCGCCTGTGTAGTCTTCATCATCCTCATCCTCGCCTGTGAAGCCTTCATCATCCTCATCCTCGCCTGTGTAGCCTTCATAATCGTCATCAGCGTCACCAACTTCTGCACTACCCACGTCACCATCATCCTTCATAATCCTCATCAGCGTCACCAACTTCTGCACCACCCACGTCACCTTCGTCATCCTCATCCTCGCCTGTGCAGCCTTCGTCATCCTCGCCCTCGCAGCCTTTATCGCCTTCACCTTCTTCACCTTCTCCTGCTCCACCCTTATCTTCGCCCTGTGCTGCATCCACACCTGTGGTTCACTCATCACAGGTGTCTGAGACACTCTCATTAAGGGAGGTGGGTAGAATCATTGGCTGAATTATTGGGATGGTTGGAGTGTATTGCACTGGTAGAACTAGCAATAGATTTAATGAAATTATATATTATTAATATTTGTTTGTATTTCTCCTCTTCCAGATACCCTCTTTCAGGCCATTAAGAAAAATACAGGTATGTGACTTGCCATGTAATACTTAATATGCTCAAATTTTGTTTTTGCATAATTAGGACTTTGCTTGCCAGTATCCACAATACGATGAAATTTAATGTTACAGGAACCACTGCCATGTACACTATGCCCACATACTACCTGTTTTGTTAGATTCTGGCAGTGGTGTACTCGTGTGATCACTAAAATATATAATAGAAAAAATATTTTGTACTATTTGAGTAAGTGTTAAATTCTCTCATTCAGTATTCAGGAAGTCCTGTATGTGAGACAGACTACAGCGATGTTGACTACATACCAAAAATCAGCTCAGAGGAATCAGATGGTAGTTCTTCTGGACATGACATAGTCAAAAGTGCTTTGATACATCCAACATCTCCCAAAGAGGCAGGTGATTCATTGGATCAATTTATAACATCACCAAAAAAGATTAAATGCTAAACTAAAGAGACAAACAGTCAATGCCATCACCAAAGCAGGAACGCAAGGCAACAAGTGCAGTATTGCCTTTATTGCTCTAAGCCATATAAAAAAAATGGCAAGACACCTTGAATTTGTCCATCTCAACGAAGTGGGGGGTTGTAAAGGCAGTAGCATTTCCAAAACATTTCAGTTAAACCTCCTTAGAAAAAAGGGCAACTTTGCCCACAACACAGATGTGGTGAGACAAGGACATGGGGAGATGATTGCCTGCTACTGTCCAAAAAAATAGACAAAGAGACAAATAATTTGTTCACTGTATTTACTGCCAAGGGCTTTATAACAAGCATAGCCTTTGGAAATATATCAAAAACTGTCCCCTGAAACCTAAAGAGGATGATGCCCAGGGCCGGAAAAGAGTTAGATCGGCGGAGTCGGCTTAGAAGTGAGCAAAGCTTTCAAGAAAATACTGTCCTTTATGAACTATGATGAAGTTTCGCGTGTAGTTCTTACTGACAGATGCATCATGCAGCTGGGGGAGCACATGTTCAACTGGATGGGGTCTGATGTGACCAAACAGTTATCTGGCTACGATGAAGAGAAAAACTGCTACCGCATTCCTTCTTTAGCTCTCAAACTTGGGCATTCTTTAATCAAGATCTGTAGCATTGTTGAGAGCAATGCCATGATGTATGGAGATCATGATCGTGCTGAGTGTGCCCAAGTCTTCAGGAGAATACACCAGGCAATGTGGAATGAGTACATTTCTGCTGGTGCTATAACTACATTGAAAGAAGCCAAGTGGAACACACCACAGATCATTCCTTTTACTCAGGATGTCAAAGTCCTGCACACACACATCTCTGACAGCTACGCCCCAGGTCATCCTGTTCAACCGAAGGAGAGAAGGTGAGGTATCCTGGATGCTTTTGTCAGCTTTTAAAAGCAGGGATTCTTACTATTCTTAGGGATTCGAGCTACACGAAGACATTGCCATCTGTCTGTCTGAGTTTGAGAGGAAGCTGTGTCTGCACTTCACAAGAGTTGAGATCCGTGGTAAACGAGGCAGAAAGGTTCCTCTGCTCCTCAAGCCTTCCATGGTTTCTGCCATGGAGCTGCTCGTTGAAACGCGGGAGCTTTGTGGTGTTCCAGCAGAGAATCCCTTTACGTTTGCCAGATGTGGAGCAATGTCTGCCTAGAGAGGTGGAGAGTGCATCAACAAAGCTGCTTGCGAATGTGGCATAAAGAACCCTGAAGCACTGTCATCAACTGGGCTCAGGAAACACATAGCAACCATGTCAAAAATGCTTAACCTTGATGAGAATGAAGGAGACCAACTGGCTGATTTCCTTGGTCACGATATCAGAATCCACAGACAGTATTACCGGTTACCAGAGGGAACACTGCAGCTGGCAAAAATGAGTAAAGTCCTAATGGTCATGGAGAAAGGAACACTGTCTGACTACAAAGGAGTCTTGATGACATTGAAATCGACCCAAATGGTATGAGTATACTTGGCCTGTCTGTGTGTATCTGTGCTGTACATATTTGCAAAACAATGTATATAATCATCTCACAGATGGTGAGTATAAGCAATAAAGTGTTCATTTTTTTTGTCAATTAATTATTTAGAGCAACTTGAGGCCCAAGGTGATTCCATGTCAAGTGATGAGGAGGACTACAGTGACCTATCTCAGACAACAGCACCAGCAGAGACTGATCGACCTGTTCAATCTGTTTCACAGGAGGATCAAGGTAAGAAAAATCTCTAAACTGCACAAACAACAATAATCAAATAAACATGAATTAGCTCCATGCAGCAATATCCAGCCAAATTAAAAAAAATCTTGGTCTTTGCTCACCGATTTAGTTGTAATGAGAATTTACTTATCATCTGTTTCATAGGTTCTTCAAACGCTCCCAAAAAGAAATGGGAGGACAGTGAGGTAAAAGCAGTAGAGAGACAGATGATGAAGTTCATCAAGACATGCAAAGTTCCTGGTAAGCAAGACTGTGAAAGATGCATTCACGCAGAGCCAGAAGCTTTGAAGCAGCGAACATGGACTGGTGTGAAAAATTATGTGCGGAACAGGATCACGACTGTGGTTTGTAGGGAGCCACAAACACCTTCAACACTTTGCATATTATGCTCTTTTTGTAAGAAATGGAGCTAAATTAAAAGAAATGAGGAAAATTAAAATTGAGAGACGCTCATGCTGTGTTTGAATACTTTACCACAGCTGAAGTGAAATAAACGCATTATTTGCCGAATACACAGATGTTTCAGAGACGTTTTCATGCAATACATGAACCGCTTAATACAGCGTCTGTTTGAACAAGAATAAAATTTAACACAAGCCTAAATACCAATGAAGTGGGGTCAACATTGTATACGTTTTATTTTGTTAAACATGACACAATATAACATTGCGACTACATGAAAAGAGCTTTCACTGTTATAAAAACAGATTAGTGAGCATTAGTGGAGCTGAAGGTGTGAGAATAAACATGATTGGTGTTATGCAGAGATCCGGCCAATCGTGGATCAGTTGTGTCGTCATCAGAGCTCGTGAGTCGCTCTGGAGAAACTACGCTGGCTGAGTCTTCCTGCTCTCCAATCGCTCTCGCCGGACTCTGATGTCATACGTCACAGTCACAGGGTGTCGCTGTCTGAAGCCGGACACAAGCTCTAACCGTCATGCACTGCTTCAAGTCAGCCGCTGATCAGTCTGTGCAGCGCTGTCCAACAAGCCTTTTCTCTCCTCCCCTCCCTCTTTCCATCCCTCTTTACATTCACTCCTTTCCATCTCTACAGCTTTTCATCCCTCTTTACATTCACTCCCTATTTACATTCTCTCCCTCTTTCCATCCCTCTTTACATTCACTCCTTTCCATCTCTACAGCTTTTCATCCCTCTTTACATTCACTCCCTATTTACATTCTCTCCCTCTTTACATTCACTCCTTTCCATCTCTCCCACTTTTCATCCCTCTTTACATTCTCTCCCTCTTTACATTCACTCCTTCTTTACATCCCTTCACATTCTCTCCCTCTTCACATTCTCTCCCCCTTTACATCCCTTCACATTCTCTCCCTCTTTACATTCTCTCCCCCTTTACATTCTCTCCCCCTTTCCATCTCTCCCACTTTTCATCCCTCTTTACATTCTCTCCCTCTTAACATTGTCTCCCTCTTTACATTCACTCCTTCTTTACATCCCTTCACATTCTCTCCCTCTTTACTCCCTTCACATTCTCTCCCTCTTTACATCCTCTTTACATTCACTCCCTCTTTACATTCTCTCCCCCTTTACATTCTCTCCCCCTTTACATCCCTTCACATTCTCTCCCTCTTTACATTCTCTCCCTCTTTCATTCTCTCCCTCTTTATATTCTCTTCCCCTTTACATCCCTTCACATTCTCTCCCTCTTTACATTCTCTCCCTCTTTACATCCCTTTACATTCTCTCCCCTTTACATCCTCTTTACATTCTCTCCCTCTTTACATCCTCTTTACATTCACTCCCTCTTTACATTCTCTCCCCTTTACATTCTCTCCCTCTTTACATTCACTCCCTCTTTACATTCTCTCCCCCTTTACATTCTCTCCCTCTTTACATTCACTCCCTCTTTACATTCTCTCCCCCTTTACATCCTCTTTACATTCTCTCCCTCTTTACATCTCTTTACATTCACTCCCTCTTTACATTCTCTCCCCTTTACATTCTCTCCCTCTTTACATTCACTCCCTCTTTACATTCTCTCCCCTTTACATTCTCTCCCTCTTTACATTCACTCCCTCTTTACATTTCTCCCCCTTTCATTCTCTCCCTTTACATCCTCTTTACATTTTCTCCCTCTTTACATCCTCTTTACATTCACTCCCTCTTTACATTCTCTCCCTCTTTACATTCACTCCCTCTTTACATTCACTCCCTCTTTACATCCTCTTTTACATTCACTCCTCTTTACATTCACTCCCTCTTTACATTCACTCCCTCTTTACATTCACTCCTCTTTTCATCCCCTTTACATTCACTCCTCTTTCCATACCCTTTACATTCGAGGGAGTGAATGTAAAGAGGGATGGAAAGAGGGAGTGAATGTAAAGGGGAGTGAATGTCAAGAGGGATGTAAAGAGGGAGAGAATGTAAATAGGGAGTGAATGTAAAGAGGGATGAAAAGCTGTAGAGATGGAAAGGAGTGAATGTAAAGAGGGATGGAAAGAGGGAGGGGAGGAGAGAAAAGGCTTGTTGGACAGCGCTGCACAGACTGATCAGCGGCTGACTTGAAGCAGTGCATGACGGTTAGAGCTTGTGTCCGGCTGCAGACAGCGACTTGTGACTGTGACGTATGACATCAGAGTCCGGCGAGAGCGATTGGAGAGCAGGAAGACTCAGCCAGCGTAGTTTCTCCAGAGCGACTCACGAGCTCTGATGACGACACAACTGATCCACGATTGGCCGGATCTCTGCATAACACCAATCATGTTTATTCTCACACCTTCAGCTCCACTAATGCTCACAAATCTGTTTTTGTATGTAGTTGCAAAGTTGTAGTAGTTGTTCAGATGTAGTGTGTAGTTCCACATTGCCTGGTGTATTCTCCTGAAGACTTGGGCACACTCAGCACGATCATGATCTCCATACATCATGGCATTGCTCTCAACAATGCTACAGATCTTGATTAAAGAATGCCCAAGTTTGAGAGCTAAAGAAGGAATGCGGTAGCAGTTTTTCTCTTAATCGTAGCCAGATAACTCTGTTTGGTCACATCAGACCCCATCCTGTTGAACATGTGCTCCCCCAGCTGCATGATGCATCTGTCAGTAAGAACTACACGCGAAACTTCATCATAGTTCATAAAGGACAGTATTTTCTTGAAACCTTTGCTCACTTCTAAGCCGACTCCGCCGATCTAACTCTTTTCCGGCCAGTTGTCCTTGTCTCACCACATCTGTGTTGTGGGCAAAGTTGCCCCTTTTTCTAAGGAGCTTTAAAGAACTTTGGAAAGAGGCTTTTCCAAAGATCTTTATTCTTGTTCAAACAGACGCTGTATTAAGCGGTTCATGTATTGCATGAAAACGTCCCTGAAACATCTGTGTATTCGGCAAATAATGCGTTTATTTCACTTCAGCTGTGGTAAAGTATTCAAACACAGCATGAGTGTCACTACGGGAAGCAGAAAGTGTCAGACTCACGTCTCAGTTTTCAGCTTCTCCCGGCTGCACGGCAATGTCCAACACAGCTGATGTAAACGATAAAAAGAGGGAGTGAATGGAAAGAGGATGAAAAGGATGAGTAAATGTAAAGGAGATAGTAGAGAGATTTTGAAGAAGGGTGGATGGAGGAAGTACAGAGGATAGTTGGACACTGAGAATCATTCCCACCTCCAAGTTATTAGATTTTTCATTGTTCTTTTTTATTTTTATATCTTTTTGAATTTCTGTCATTAACTGCAATGTGTACTTTCAACACAATGTTTAATACTGTTAATATTAAAGAGTCATTTAATCGGAGTGTGTGTATCACTAGAGTCCCTAAAGAGTCATTTAATCGGAGTGTGTGTATCACTAGAGTCCCCAAAGAGTCATTTAATCGGAGTGTGTGTGTATCACTAGAGTCCTCAAAGAGTCATTTAATCGGAGTGTGTGTATCGCTAGAGTCCTCAAAGAGTCATTTAATCGGAGTGTGTGTATCGCTAGAGTCCTCAAAGAGTCATTTAATCAGAGTGTGTGTGTCATTAGTCCTCAAAGAGTCATTTAATCGGAGTGTGTGTGTATCGCTAGAGTCCTCAAAGAGTCATTTAATCGGAGTGTGTGTATCGCTAGAGTCCTCAAAGAGTCATTTAATCGGAGTGTGTGTATCGCTAGAGTCCTCAAAGAGTCATTTAATCGGAGTGTGTGTGTCATTAGTCCTCAAAGAGTCATTTAATCGGAGTGTGTGTATTGCTAGAGTCCCCAAAGAGTCATTTAATCGGAGTGTGTATTGCTAGAGTCCCCAAAGAGTCATTTAATCGGAGTGTGTGTATCGCTAGAGTCCCCAAAGAGTCATTTAATTGGAGTGTGTGTGTCATTAGAGTCCTCAAAGAGTCATTTAATCGGAGTGTGTGTATATCGCTAGAGTCCCCAAAGAGTCATTTAATCGGACTGTGTGTGTATCACTATTTTTATTTGTATAAAGCTTTTTTGACAGTTACTACACTTTACAGAATAAATGCCTAATGTCATAAAGCCCCAGTGAGTAGCCAAAAATGACTCTGGTGAGGAAAACCCCTCAAGATGTTTTTGTGATGATGATGAGTTTGCAGTCGATGCTAAATTAACTAGAGGGATGCAGGCCGTGGCCAGAGAAGTGTTCTCTGCCATGAAGTGAAGTCGGTTTTATTTCTATAGCGCATTATACAATACAGATCGTTTCAAAGCAGCTTCACATAAACTAACTTGCAAATTACAACAGTTATGTTCATCTTTTGTTCTCTTATAGTCAATATAGTCAAATCAAATAATATTTCTGAATGTTAATATTGTCATTCCCCGACTGAGACAAGGGCACTTGATCTCAAGCTACAAATCAGACAAAAATGTAGGCTACCCATTTACAGCGATCTTGAAGGAATGAAAAACCCAGTTTACTCTCTCACACCTGCATCTCTGCACTAGCTTGATTTCAGTGTCCAGTATTGGAACTTTGAATTGTAATATTCTACTTCTGTCTTCTTAGGATAAATAATATAACATCTCAACAAAGTCCTGAAAGTATACCTTAACCAGAGTTTGTGTATCACCATGGTCCTCAAAGTATGACTTAACCAGAGTTTGTGTATCACCATGGTCCTCAAAGTATCAGAGTTTGTGTATCACCATGGTCCTCAAAGTATGACTTAACCAGAGTTTGTGTATCACCATGGTCCTCAAAGTATGACTTGACCAGAGTTTGTGTATAATGTCCCCAAAATGGACATAAAAAATATTGTCCCCAAAGTGAAGGCAAAATGTCAGGTCTTTAAGGAAGGCTTTTATTAATAAAATCAAGTGATAAGTGTGATGACAGCTTCTCCAGAAGTGCAGTCATGTCTTTCTTTTGTCTCTAGACCCTTCAGAAAGGGGTGTCCCTAAAGGTAGGGTTCCCAGTCATACGTCCTCACATTGTGGTTAAGTAGGTATGTGTGTGTGTGTGTGTGTGTGTGTGTGTGTGTGGGGGTTGGTTTGTGTGGGTTGGTTTATGTGATTTATGAGGACACAAATTTGTATAATGACGTGTATTACACTGGTATTACAACTTATGGGTGGTTTATGAGGACATTTCAAAAGTCCTCATAAATCAAATGGCTTGAAAAACATAAAAAACAATGTTTTATTAAAAAAAATTAAATGCAGCATGTCTGTTATATGCCTTTATTAAAAAAACGTATTTAAAAAATACAAGGCTTAAGACATTTATTTCCTTTTTTAATGAAGGCCAAACCACACAGCAGTGAAATGGTTAATCTAGCCCCACTCCCCCTCCCCCTCCCCCTCCCCACACTCACAGACACACACACAGAGAGCAGGCGCATAGCCCCACTCCCCCTCCCCCTTCCCACACTCACAGACACACACACACACACAGAGAGCAGTCACAGAGACGTAGGCTCAGAGAGAAATGACCATATTCAAACCAAAATATCTGACTTCCTCTTGGTTGTTACTAATGACTGTAAATTAGAAAGTTGTCTGGCTGGAGGAGAACTATATAAATACAGATTTTTGTAACTCTAGATGAAACTAACCCCCCCACTTTTGTCAAAAGGTGGCGCTACTGAGTCCCTGCACCACGCCCGTTTCTGAAACTATGCACATGTCACCTGGCAAATAAATGTGATCTGTCTGTCGAGTTTCATGCAATTTTAAGCAATTTCAGGCATGCTAAGAGTCTCAAAAGCATCCAAAAAGAATATTAAAGTTTGATGGATTGCCACAGCAACAGTTTCAAAGATATCAAGAATCCATTCACAGGTCTTCATCTGCCGTGTATTTACATTATACAAATGAAGTTTGAAGCAAATCGGGTAAAAATAAGAGGGTGATTTCAAAGCATTTTGAAAGTGACACACTTCCTGCTGCCAGTTGGTGGCGCTATAACTTTGACTCACAATAGTCACATCCATGTGATCGGGCTCTTACAACGAACACACTGCTGAAGTTTCATCAAGATTAGTTAATGTATGCTGAAGTTATGACACACTTCCTGTTTCACGTTTCTCGCCATAATTTTGTTTCCTCGCCACGGCCAAACCGTTCGAGATATCAAAAATCCCCTCGCAAACTTTCATCCTCAATGTCTTGACTTCACGCTGACCGAGTTTCGTGCCGTGTGTTTGAATTCTCTAGGAGGAGTACTTCAAATTCCTTTGCATGCGTTTTACCAACAACCCTAAATAGCCCACTTCCTGTTGGGCTGGGGTAAAAAGTAAGAGTGCGAAGTATATATGAAACGATGAGATCTACATGTGTACCGAGTTTCATATTATTACATGCAAGCGTGTTTGATTTATGGACCATGTTTTCGGACCCCGTTCCAGGGGGCGCTGTCGAGCCCCCCTGCCACGCCCGGGTACCATCTTCAGCCCGGCCCTGATGGCCGCGGGTTCTGACATGTGTGCAAAGTGTCAGGAGTTTTTGAGCATGTTAAGGCCTCCAAAAGTGTCCAAAAGGTAGTAAAAAAATAATAATAATAATAATAAATAATCCTTAGGAAAACAATAGGGCCTTCGCCCTTTGGGCTTGGGCCCTAAATATAGCTGCGAGCAGCGATTACGGGCCCAAGCCGGTGGCACCGCAACCCTGGTGCACCAGGGTGGCGCTACCGTCGGCTTTGGCCCTTCATCGCTGCTCGCAGCTATATTTATATATATATATATATATATATATATATATATATATATATATATATATATAAAGCCAGTGGCACCGCCAGCCTGGTGCCTTTAGGGTTATTGTGCACGACGTGACACAAAATATCTGCTCGCTATCTGCCGAACGGCTCTGGTAGTTCCGCTTCAGCACTGATGATGTTGTAGAATTAGTGCGCTCTGGTTGGTCTGGATTATTGGGGATTTTTTAATTTATGCAGAAATAAGTTATTTATAATACAGATAGAGAATAAAGTTAGTGTTGATTAAAATGAAAGAAAACAATTATATTGATCTGAAATATAGCACATTAATTTTAAATTTATTTAGGTTCAATTACCAAACATACAATCTTAATTTAATTTAAAGCAAACAATACATTTAAAATATATGGGTTGTATGCACATAAAAAAAAAAAAGAAGATATATCCAAAAAAGACAAGGCCTTAAAGCAGTGGTTCTCAATCTTGGTCCTAGGGTGCCACTGCTCTGCACATTTTATATGTCTCCTTTATCTGACACACCCACTTCAGTTAATAAAGCTCTTTCCTAACCAGCTGATGATCTGAATCAGGTGTGTTAAATGAGGGAGACATACAAACTATGCAGAGCAGTGGCTCCCTAGGACCAGGATTGAGATCCACTGCCTTAAAGGGTTAAACTCTTTTCACTGTAACACACACACACACACACACACACACACACACACACACGTCAAGTCACTTACATTTTAGATGCAATATTGACGGTTTTTCTGTTTCAGCAGCGAAAATAGTTAAACAAAGATCACAGCAGAACCATTGCGCATCTCACAGCAACATGTTTTCTCATTACTGAATGATTCAGCATTTTGGACAAATTGGTTTACTCAAAGATTGACGATATCTTCGTCCATCGTGATGGCTGACAGACATCACGATGTTAAAGTCCCCATGAAATCAAAATTGACCATACTTACTTTGTTTGCCTAAATTGATCGTTTTGTGGTGAACAATTCATCCGTGCAAATCAATCCACACAAAAAAAATTTTTGGCTTCGTAATCTTTAATCAAATTCTGAAAATGCCCCTCCCCTCTGCACTGGAGGACCTTGCCTGATGACGTAGGCTTGATGGTTTGGGTGTCTGCTTAACATCCGTAATCACGCCCCTCCAACTGACAGTAGACAGGCACACAGCGTGTGAAAGGAGAGATGGCGAGGAGGTGCATTTTTCTAGATCCAATCAGGTGCTAGTTGGAAAAAAAAGCCACGCTCACTATTTTGCCTCATAAGTATTCCGTTTCTCTCGGAAATACGTCACAGCACTGGAGAAAAGCCGTTTGCAACTTCCGGTTCATGGGGACTTTAAGCAAAGAACGTATATTTACAAGAAGTGAAAGCCAATAGAACGTTCCATTGCAACACCAGCGCCCAGCAGCAGCGCTACGCTTCCGCCATTTTGGGGTGAAAGCCATATATTTAGCCCAGTGCAGAGGTCATTTTTAGGTTGAAATAATTATGTAAAAAGAGGAGGCAGCGCCAGATTTTTTAACGCAGGTGCCGAGGGGGTGCTAGATCATTGACAGGGGGAGCTGCGCACTTATAGCCTATATTGTGCTACTATTATTAAATGAGCAAAACTTCGATATTTAATATTCAATCATTTTAATTATCACAACTAAAGTTTTAATTTTACTAAATTGAATAAGAACAACATTCAGCATTCAATCAAATATATTTAAAGATGTATTATTTATATTGTTATTTCAACATAATATCTCGTTATTTCAACATATGTGAGTGTGCAACATAATCAGAGAGTAGCCTATTTCTTTTCGTTTGGAATAGTTTCGTTTAAATATTTAGTTGCAAGCTTTCTATATTTCTCATGTCTGAGGCATATTTCGGTTAATTTATGATGAGATTCGCTCAAGACGAGCGCCGGCGCCGGATGTCATGATTATGTCTGCTATATTTGCCATTTATTAAATCCAGCCGATTAAATAAAAAAAAAATAAAAATAAGATAGAATTTATACAAAACGAAATTAATTTTAAAGAAAGGCTTTCTACAAAACACAGCGTAGGCTAATGAGTCAAAATCATGTATGAGCCACTTCATGTCTCCCGATATCATACTCATGCTGTTCACTTTTCATAATCAATATGGGGGAAAAAACATTATAATATTTGAACAAATATGAAACTAAATGCGCTTATTTAATGGCTACAACAACACGTATACAGTATTAGGCCTACAAACTCTCTATTTGTACAACTATTAGGCCTATACAACAGCAATAGAAACAGCTTTACAGTAAACTTCTTATATCGTATATTAATGACCGTTAAAGCAAGACTATGTAAACAAAAACACACAGCCACTGTACAAAATTGTGGCAATTATAGGATAACGGACACAGCAATGAATGCATAATGTTCCATAAGATCATCATGTTTGTAGCATGATCCAGGGGATTAAAACGTACAAAATATATTTCAGGCCAAGGGGAGTTGGTAACTAATAATAGTAGTAAATGTGTAAAGTTGCATAAAATGGAAATATTCTATAATGCAAGAAAAAACTACCTCAAAAAACTGTTATCTGTGCTGTTGTCCAGTAACTCCCGTTGGAATATTCATCCCAAAATGGCGGCCGCGCTCCCGAAGCGCCACCTAGTGGCTGTTACCAGAAAAGCATCAGAGTTTCGCCTCTTTGCTTTAAGCCAGCATCGCGATCCCCCCCCCCCCCCATGTTTCCATGGTGACGCGTCATGCTTGGCACGTGATTCACCACAGCCAAAATAGACATGTAACGTTAGAGCTTTTATTTATAAATATTAACAAACCTGGTTACCATGTCATTAACTATCTTCTATTCTGATTCTCAAATGTGTGTAAGTGAGTTTGTTTTGTCGTTTAAAAAACAGTTTCTCCCGAAATACATGGCCGGTGAACTGGTAGAAGAATAGAGTTAACTTTATAGTTACTTACACTGTGTGTCTGATATGAATAAAATCCGTCGGCAAATATATTTGAATGGGTTGTTATGGCTGCTTCCATAGACACGATTGTGTATTTTACAAACTATAAATGTATTGTTTTGCTATAAGTTATATGCATTTAAATGTCTGAAACCTAAAATAAACATTATGTGGTTAAAAACACTGAATAGTTGTGATATAATATGACAAGCACTGAACGCGTCTGTCTCTGGCTCAGCGCCAGCCACAGCGCGAAAGCACAGTCTGGATCTGGCTGCTCTGTCACGTGTACATTGTACATCATGTACATTCGCTCCTAGTGGTCAGCTGCTGCAGACTCAGAGCGTGCCGAAATCAAAATTGCTGATGAGATGTAGAGGAAAATATCTCCGCGTTGTGCCTACGCCCCTTAGCTGTTCTAAATCAACTGTAAAACACAGCTTTGCGGGGCTTATTGCTTAAGTGAAAAATTAAAACGTTAGCCCCGCCCCTCCTCCCGATATCATCGTCCATCGCGATGTTTCACTGTACACATCGTCTGATGCCAAATTGGTAGACATCGCAAACCCTAGATTCAATGACCAATCCATACCTGTCTCATTCATGAATGACTCAGTCGTTCGAACGAATCGTTTGAACGAATGAATCAATGACTCGCTCATTAAGACGGTAGCCTGGCGACACCTAGTGACGGTTCAGTGTTATGTTTAAAAGTATCATTCTTTCCAACGATTTTTAATTGACTCATATTTAAAACAATCTCATAACATCATTTAATGCATTGTTATTTTTCAATGTAAATGATGTAATTTGATCAGCCCTACCTAGGGTAAGAGCCATATAGTATCTTATTATTCTAAATAGTTGAATTTATTGATCAAATTTACAAATTAAAATGAAAGATGAAGCATACATTTAATAAGATTGGACTAGGGGTGCCTTGCAGATATTACAATTATGCACTTTTAAATATACCATTGCCACCCACCGTCAATTTGGTGTGTGTGTGTGTGTGTGTGTGTGTGTGTGTGTGTGTGTGGGGGGGGGTTGGTTTGTGTGGGTTGGTTTATGTGATTTATGAGGACACAAATTTGTATAATGACGTGTATTACACTGGTATTACAACTTATGGGTGGTTTATGAGGACATTTCAAAAGTCCTCATAAATCAAATGGCTTGAAAAACATAAAAAACAATGTTTTATTAAAAAAAATTAAATGCAGCATGTCTGTTATATGCCTTTATTAAAAAAACGTATTTAAAAAATACAAGGCTTAAGACATTTATTTCCTTTTTTAATGAAGGCCAAACCACACAGCAGTGAAATGGTTAATCTAGCCCCACTCCCCCTCCCCCTTCCCACACTCACAGACACACACACAGAGAGCAGTCACATGGCCCCACTCCCCCTCCCCCTCCCCCTCCCCACACTCACAGACACACACACAGAGAGCAGTCACAGAGACGTAGGCTCAGAGAGAAATGACCATATTCAAACCAAAATATCTGACTTCCTCTTGGTTGTTACTAATGACTGTAAATTAGAAAGTTGTCTGGCTGGAGGAGAACTATATAAATACAGATTTTTGTAACTCTAGATGAAACTAACCCCCCCACTTTTGTCAAAAGGTGGCGCTACTGAGTCCCTGCACCACGCCCGTTTCTGAAACTATGCACATGTCACCTGGCTAATAAATGTGATCTGTCTGTCGAGTTTCATGCAATTTTAAGCAATTTCAGGCATGCTAAGAGTCTCAAAAGCATCCAAAAAGAATATTAAAGTTTGATGGATTGCCACAGCAACAGTTTCAAAGATATCAAGAATCCATTCACAGGTCTTCATCTGCCGTGTATTTACATTATACAAATGAAGTTTGAAGCAAATCGGGTAAAAATAAGAGGGTGATTTCAAAGCATTTTGAAAGTGACACACTTCCTGCTGCCAGTTGGTGGCGCTATAACTTTGACTCACAATAGTCACATCCATGTGATCGGGCTCTTACAACGAACACACTGCTGAAGTTTCATCAAGATTAGTTAATGTATGCTGAAGTTATGACACACTTCCTGTTTCACGTTTCTCGCCATAATTTTGTTTCCTCGCCACGGCCAAACCGTTCGAGATATCAAAAATCCCCTCGCAAACTTTCATCCTCAATGTCTTGACTTCACGCTGACCGAGTTTCGTGCCGTGTGTTTGAATTCTCTAGGAGGAGTACTTCAAATTCCTTTGCATGCGTTTTACCAACAACCCTAAATAGCCCACTTCCTGTTGGGCTGGGGTAAAAAGTAAGAGTGCGAAGTATATATGAAACGATGAGATCTACATGTGTACCGAGTTTCATATTATTACATGCAAGCGTGTTTGATTTATGGACCATGTTTTCGGACCCCGTTCCAGGGGGCGCTGTCGAGCCCCCCTGCCACGCCCGGGTACCATCTTCAGCCCGGCCCTGATGGCCGCGGGTTCTGACATGTGTGCAAAGTGTCAGGAGTTTTTGAGCATGTTAAGGCCTCCAAAAGTGTCCAAAAGGTAGTAAAAAAATAATAATAATAATAATAAATAATCCTTAGGAAAACAATAGGGCCTTCGCCCTTTGGGCTTGGGCCCTAATAAATAATCCTTAGGAAAACAATAGGGCCTTCGCCCTTAGGGCTTGGGCCCTAATAATCCTTAGGAAAACAATAGGGCCTTCGCCCTAAGGGCTTGGGCCCTAATAATAATAATAATAAATATAGCTGCGAGCACGATTACGGGCCCAAGCCGGTGGCACCGCAACCCTGGTGCACCAGGGTGGCGGTACCGCCGGCTTTGGCCCTTCATCGCTGCTCGCAGCTATATTTATTTATATATATATATATATATATATATATATAAAGCCGGTGGCATCGCCACCCTGGTGCCTTTAGGGTTATTGTGCACGACGTGACACAAAATATCTGCTCGCTATCTGCCGAACGGCTCTGGTAGTCCCGCTTCAGCACTGATGATGTTGTAGAAATAGTGTGCTCTGGTTGGTCTGGATTATTCGGGATTTTTTATTTTATACAGAAATAAGTTATTTATAATTCAGATGAGAATAAAGTTAGTGTTGGTTAAAATGAAGGAAAACAAATATATTGATCTGAAATATAGCACATTCATTTTACATTTATTTAGGTTCAATTACCAAACATACAATCTTAATTTAATTTAAAGCAAACAATACATTTGAAATACATGGGTTGTATGCACATTTTTTTTTATAAAAAATATATATATATCCAAAAAGACAAGGCTTAAAAACTCTTGTCACCGTAAACAGACACAATCTCTCTCTCTCACACACACACACACACACACACACACACACACACACACACCACAACACACACACACACACACACACACACACACACACACACACACACACACACACACACACACACACACACACACACGTCAAGTCACATTTTAGATGCAATATTGAATAAGCAGAAAAATCGGATTTTCTGCTCTGAAAATATAAATAAGCATTAAAATTGAATAAGCACTTTGAATATTCTAAACAGAATAAGCATTAGTCGCTAATGAATAAGTAGTAGTACTTAATGGAATAAATTCTAATATCTAAAAAATAAGTACTAGTAGCATGAAAATAGAGACTAGTATGTTAAAATGATTAAATGTTAAAACGGCTTGCCATATTGGCTCAGAGAGAGAGAGAGAGAAAATGACATTTTAGATAATAGCACCTATTAATAGATACTAGTATTTATTCAATAAATACTAGTTCTAAGTCATTACATAATAGTACCTATTAAATAGATACCAGTACTTATTCATTAGCTACTAATACGTATTCAAAAGAATATCTAAAGAATAAGCACTACTATCTAAAGAATAGGCACTAGTACTAAAGAATAAGCACTAGTCGCTAATGAATAAGTACTATTACTTAATGGAATAGATACTAGTATCTAAAAAATAAGTACTAGTAGCATGAAAAAAGAGACTACTAGGTTAAAATGATTAAATGTTCAAACGGCTTGCCATATTGACTCAGAGCATCAAAAGCATCAAACAAGAATATTAAAGTTTGATGCGTTGCCACAGCAACAGTTTCAAAGATATCAAGAATCCCTTCACAGGTCTTCATCTGCAGTGTATTTACATTATACAGATGAAGTTTGAAGCAAATCGGGTAAAAATAAGAGGGTGATTTCAAAGCCTTTAGGAAGTGACACACTTTCTGCTGCCAGTTGGTGGCGCTATAACTTTGACTCACAATAGTCACATCCATGTGATCGGACTCTTACAGCGAACACACTGCTGAAGTTTCATCAAGATCAGTTAATGTATGCAGAAGTTATAACACACTTCCTGTTTCCATTATTCGCCATAAATTCGTTTCCTCGCCACGGCCAAACCGTTCGAGATATCAAAAATCCCCTGGCAATTTTTCATCCTCAATGTCTTGACTTCATGCTGACTGAGTTTCGTGGCGATTGGTTGAATTCTCTAGGAGTAGTATATCGAATTCCAGGGGCATACGCTTTCAAACAAACCATAATAGCCGACTTCCTGTTGGGCTGGGGTAAAAAGTAAAAGTACAAAGGATATATGAATCGATGAGATCTATATGTGTACCAAGTTTCATATTATTACATGCAAGCGTGTTTGATTTATGGACCAAGTTTTCGGACCCCGTTCCAGGGGGCACTGTCGAGCCCCCCTGCCACGCCCGGGTACCAGCTTCAGCCCGGCCCTGATGGCCGCGGTTTCTGACCCGTGTGCAAAGTTTCAGGAGTTTTTGAGCATGTTAAGGGCCCCAAAAGTGTGCTAAGAATCTCAAAAGTATCCAAAAAGAATATTAAAGTTTGATGCATTGTCACGGCAACAGCATCTAAGATATCAACAATCCTTTCACAGGTCTACATCTGGCATGTGTCTACATTATACACATCAAGTTTGAAGCAAATCGGGTAAAGCCTGTTTGATTTATGGACCAAGTTTTCGGACCCCGTTCCAGGGGGCGCTGTCGAGCCCCCTTGCCACGCCCGGGTACCAGCTTCAGCCCGGCCCTGATGGCCGTGGTTTCTGACCCGTGTGCAAAGTTTCAAGAGTTTTTGAGCATGTTAAGGGCCCCAAAAGTGCGCTAAGAATCTCAAAAGTATCCAAAAAGAATATTAAAGTTTGATGCGTTGTCACGGCAACAGCATCTAAGATATCAACAATCCTTTCACAGGTCTACATCTGGCTTGTGTCTACATTATACACATCAAGTTTGAAGCAAATAGGGTAAAGCGTGTTGGATATATGGACCAAATTGTCGGACCCGTTCAAGGGGGCGCTGTCGAGCCCCCCTGCCACGCCCGGGTACCAGCTTCAGCCTGGCCCTGATGGCCGCGGGTTTTGTCCTGTGTGCAAAGTTTCAAGAGTTTTCGAGCACGTTAAGAACCCCAAAAGTGCCCGAAAGCATAAAAAAGCATGAAAAAGCTTAAAAAAAGGAATATTAATGTTTGATGCATTGCCATGGCAACAGTGTCTAAGATATCAATAATCCTTTCACAGGTCTACATCTGGCATGTGTCTACATTATGCACATGAAGTTTGAAGCAAATCGGGTAAAAATAAGAGGGTGATATAAAAGCATTTTGAAAGTGACACACTTCCTGCTGCCAGTTGGTGGCGCTATAACTTTGACTCACAATAGTCACATCCATGTGATCGGGCTCTTACAACGAACACACTGCTGAAGTTTCATCAAGATTAGTTAATGTATGCAGTAGTTATGACACACTTCCTGTTTCACGTTTCTCGCCATAATTTCGTTTCCTCGCCACGGCCAAACCGTTCGAGATATCAAAAATCCCCTCGCAAACTTTCATCCTCAATGTCTTGACTTCACGCTGACCGAGTTTCGTGCCGTGTGTTTGAATTCTCTAGGAGGAGTGTTTCACATTCCTTTGCATGCGTTTTCCAAACAAGCCTAAATAGCCGACTTCCTGTTGGGCTGGGGTAAAAAGTGAGAGTGCGAAGTATATATGAAACGATGAGATCTACATGTGTACCGAGTTTCATATTATTACATGCAAGCATGTTTGATTTATGGACCATGTTTTCGGACCCCGTTCCAGGGGGCGCTGTCGAGCCCCCCTGCCACGCCCGGGTACCATCTTCTGCCCGGCCCTGATGGCCGCGGGTTCTGATATGTGTGCAAAGTTTCAGGAGTTTTTGACCATGTTAAGGCCTCCAAAAGTGTCCAAAAGGTAGTAAAAAAATAATTAGAAGAATAATAATAATAATAATAATAAATAATCCTTAGGAAAACAATAGGGCCTTCGCCCTTAGGGCTTGGGCCCTAATAAATAATCCTTAGGAAAACAATAGGGCCTTCGCCCTTAGGGCTTGGGCCCTAATAAGATTAAACAGTTTGCTAGACGTTTGAATCAAAGTTTGATTGACAACTCCAGCGTGCGCTGTTTGTTTGTTTATTTATATATATAGCAGTTTAATACAACTCACGTTGCCCAAAGTGCTTCACAATCACAAACTAAAAAACACAAAAAAGATAGCAGAAATAAACATATCCACATCACATAAACACACATACAATAACCCATTTAAGAAAACTCTCCATTTGAATTTTAAAGATAGATTAATTGATTGACATCTACAGCTATTGTAAGGATTGTTCTTTTGATTGCTTTCTATGTATAATTCAATCAGTTTAAATAACAGATTATTTTTACCCTACAATGAGAAACAATGTGAAGTTGACCATTCAGTCGCTGGTTTGATTTGTGCTCAATATTGAATCAATGTTAATGCGTCAACAAAATTATCATTGAATCAGTGTTGAAATTTAACATCGATTTTCAATCAGGTTTGCACTCTGAAATGTTTTATGTCAACAACGAAAAATCAATCAAGATGGTCATAAAATCAATATCTTTTCAACATAAATGAAATCATTGAATCAACATAGAAACAATATAAAATCAATCTTGCTTTATGTACAGCAAGATTCTATGCTAGTTATTAGAATTTTTAAATGACTCCTTTCAGACAGAGACCATGTAGGGTTGCAATTAATATGGTTTTGGATCAAAATGTCACTCAAAGTAAACAACATCCTTCAGTTTACAAGCAAATATATTTATTTATGCCCCCA
>JAZAVI010000664.1:0-22263 GCA_036326025.1 Chrosomus eos | reverse complement strand
AGGGTTAGGGTTAGGGTTAGGTAGAGAGGTAAAAACGAGTTTCATCCTCATTAGTAACCACCCTCATTAAAATATTGCATCTGATTGGCTGAAGCTTAAGTGTCCATATCTCTCAAACGCTTGGATGTATTTGTACGAAACTTGGAATATATACTAATTGAGGTATGGCCAGTCGACTGGTGGTGGTTTGGTTTGTGTCTCTAGCGCCACCAGGTGTGTAGACGCAGTACTGCACAATTTTTTAAAACCGGGCTGGTTAAACGTGGGCTGTTTTGTAAAGGGCTCTTGTTTCTGAGTGTTATTTACTGGTAGTGGGTAGGTTTTAGTGCGGTCTGGTCGGGAGAGTTAGGTTATAGGTGTAAAAGCGAAGAGTGCACCCTTTTATCAAGTGCACCCCATGGTTTTTTGGAGTTCTGTAGGTGTTAGAGAGACGAAACTTGGCGTGCCCGGTGATTAGGGGCCGGGAGAGTCGATTGCACACGGTTTGGTAGCTCTAGCGCCACCATGGGGTGATAAACATTAGGTCAGCCGGCTACTTTTTGCAGCTACAGAGCTCAAGTTTTGTCCACGTAGTAATGGGACCACGTGCGACCAAAGGGCCCCGGCCCCGCTCCTCTGGCTCGTTCGGTTTGGTTGTGGGGCCCCAGTGAGTCATGGCACAATTGGCAGGTGGATGGAATCACTTGTGACGCCGTACCATATCTGATGCCGTATCGCATGTGATGTGGCCATCACCGGAAGGTCAAAAAGGTCAAGGCGTTTGCAATGATCCAGTGGTCAAAAGCCCAAAGCTAGATACATGAGTTTTGTTTTGTCTGAAAAAAGGCAATGTTTTTAGGCCTGGATGGATGAATGGATGGATGGATTGATGGATTGATGGATAGATAGATAGATAGATAGATAGATAGATAGATAGATAGATAGATAGATAGATAGATAGATAGATAGATAGATAGATAGATAGATACATGAGTTTGTTAGATATTTTTGTGCATATTTTTTTATTGTTTTGTCTGAAATATTGATGTTTTTATGTCATGAAATCAAAGGTCAAAAAGGTCAATCTGTCTGCCAGACGGTAAAAAGTGAGTATGTATAATGTAATAAAATGTTTATTCATTTATTGATCATATAGACAGATAAATAAATAAATAGATAGATAGATAGATGAGTTTGTTCGACTTTGAACATATTTTTCAATTTTTTGTCTGAAAAAAGGCAATGTTTTTAGGCCTGGATGGATAGATTGATGGATGGATGGATGGATGGATGGATGGATGGATGGATGGATGGAGAGATGGATAGATAGGTACATGAGTTTGTTAGACATTTTTGTGCATATTTTTCATAGTTTTGTCTGAAAAAAGTGAATGTTTATAGGCCTACATTATTTGGGGTTAATTTTAAATTAGGGCCAGGGTTAGTAAGGTTAGGGTTACTCAGGGTTAACTCTCACTCTCATGGATCGTGCCTGTCACTCACTCACTCTCATGGATCGTGCCTGTCACTCACACGCATATAGACAGATAGATAGATAGATAAGTGTCCATATCTCTCCAACGCTTGGTTGTATCTGTACGAAACTTGGAATATATACTAATTGAGGTATGGCCAGTCGACTGGTGGTGGTTTGGTTTGTGTCTCTAGCGCCACCAGGTGTGTAGACACAGTACTGCACAATTTTTTTAGACCGGGCTGGTTAAACGTGGGCTGTTTTGTAAAGGGCTCTTGTTTTTGAGTGTTATTTACTGCTCTGGGTTAGGTTTTAGTGTGGTCTGGTCGGGAGAGTTTTTAAAAAAAAAATACGGATGAGTTGTTTTATAGATATGGCTGGTGTTTTTATGTCATGAAATGAAAGGTCAAAAAGGTCAATCTGTCTGCCAGATGGTAAAAAGTGAATATGTATAATAAAATAAAACATTTATTCATTTATTTATCATATAGACAGATAGATGAATAAATAAATAGATAGATAGATGAGTTTTTTTTTCGACTTTGAACATATTTTTTTATTTTTTTTCGGAAAAAAGGCAATGTTTTTAGGCCTTGATGGATGGATGAATGGATGTATGGATGGATGGATGGATGGATGGATGGATGGATGGATGGATGGATAGATAGATACATGAGTTTGTTAGATATTTTTGTGCATATTTTTTATAGTTTTGTCTGAAATATTGATGTTTTTATGTCATGAAATGAAAGGTCAAAAAGGTCAATCTGTCTGCCAGACGGTAAAAAGTGAATATGTATAATAAAATAAAACATTTATTCATTTATTTATCATATAGACAGATAGATAAATAAATAAATAGATAGATAGATGAGTTTGTTCGACTTTGAACATATTTTTCAATTTTTTGTCTTTGAAAAAGGCAATGTTTTTAGGCCTTGATGGATGGATGGATGGATGGATGGATGGATGGATGGATGGATGGATGGATGGTAGGATGGATGGATAGATGGATAGATAGGTACATGAGTTTGTTAGATATTTTTGTGCATATTTTTTATTGTTTTGTCTGAAATAGTGAACGTTTCTGGGCCTACATTAATTTGGGGTTAATTTTAGATTGGGGCTAAGGGTTAGTAAGGGTTAGGGTTAGTCAGGGTTAAATTGGCATATAGGTAGAGAGGTAAAAACGAGTTTCATCCTCATTAGTAACCACCCTCATTAAAATATTGCATCTGATTGGCTGAAGCTTAAGTGTCCATATCTCTCAAACGCTTGGATGTATTTGTACGAAACTTGGAATATATACTAATTGAGGTATGGCCAGTCGACTGGTGGTGGTTTGGTTTGTGTCTCTAGCGCCACCAGGTGTGTAGACGCAGTACTGCACAATTTTTTAAAACCGGGCTGGTTAAACGTGGGCTGTTTTGTAAAGGGCTCTTGTTTCTGAGTGTTATTTACTGGTAGTGGGTAGGTTTTAGTGCGGTCTGGTCGGGAGAGTTAGGTTATAGGTGTAAAAGCGAAGAGTGCACCCTTTTATCAAGTGCACCCCATGGTTTTTTGGAGTTCTGTAGGTGTTAGAGAGACGAAACTTGGCGTGCCCGGTGATTAGGGGCCGGGGAGTCGATTGCACACGGTTTGGTAGCTCTAGCGCCACCATGGGGTGATAAACATTAGGTCAGCCGGCTACTTTTTGCAGCTACAGAGCTCAAGTTTTGTCCACGTAGTAATGGGACCACGTGCGACCAAAGGGCCCCGGCCCCGCTCCTCTGGCTCGTTCGGTTTGGTTGTGGGGCCCCAGTGAGTCATGGCACAATTGGCAGGTGGATGGAATCACTTGTGACGCCGTACCATATCTGATGCCGTATCGCATGTGATGTGGCCATCACCGGAAGGTCAAAAAGGTCAAGGCGTTTGCAATGATCCAGTGGTCAAAAGCCCAAAGCTAGATACATGAGTTTTGTTTTGTCTGAAAAAAGGCAATGTTTTTAGGCCTGGATGGATGAATGGATGGATGGATTGATGGATTGATTGGATAGATAGATAGATAGATAGATAGATAGATAGATAGATAGATAGATAGATAGATAGATAGATAGATAGATAGATACATGAGTTTGTTAGATATTTTTGTGCATATTTTTTTATTGTTTTGTCTGAAATATTGATGTTTTTATGTCATGAAATCAAAGGTCAAAAAGGTCAATCTGTCTGCCAGACGGTAAAAAGTGAGTATGTATAATGTAATAAAATGTTTATTCATTTATTGATCATATAGACAGATAAATAAATAAATAGATAGATAGATAGATGAGTTTGTTCGACTTTGAACATATTTTTCAATTTTTTGTCTGAAAAAAGGCAATGTTTTTAGGCCTGGATGGATAGATTGATGGATGGATGGATGGATGGATGGATGGATGGATGGATGGATGGATGGAGAGATGGATAGATAGGTACATGAGTTTGTTAGACATTTTTGTGCATATTTTTCATAGTTTTGTCTGAAAAAAGTGAATGTTTATAGGCCTACATTATTTGGGGTTAATTTTAAATTAGGGCCAGGGTTAGTAAGGGTTAGGGTTAGTCAGGGTTAACTCTCACTCTCATGGATCGTGCCTGTCACTCACTCACTCTCATGGATCGTGCCTGTCACTCACACGCATATAGACAGATAGATAGATAGATAAGTGTCCATATCTCTCCAACGCTTGGTTGTATCTGTACGAAACTTGGAATATATACTAATTGAGGTATGGCCAGTCGACTGGTGGTGGTTTGGTTTGTGTCTCTAGCGCCACCAGGTGTGTAGACACAGTACTGCACAATTTTTTTAGACCGGGCTGGTTAAACGTGGGCTGTTTTGTAAAGGGCTCTTGTTTTTGAGTGTTATTTACTGCTCTGGGTTAGGTTTTAGTGTGGTCTGGTCGGGAGAGTTTTTTAAAAAAAAAATACGGATGAGTTGTTTTATAGATATGGCTGGTGTTTTTATGTCATGAAATGAAAGGTCAAAAAGGTCAATCTGTCTGCCAGATGGTAAAAAGTGAATATGTATAATAAAATAAAACATTTATTCATTTATTTATCATATAGACAGATAGATGAATAAATAAATAGATAGATAGATGAGTTTTTTTTCGACTTTGAACATATTTTTCAATTTTTTGTCTGAAAAAAGGCAATGTTTTTAGGCCTTGATGGATGGATGAATGGATGTATGGATGGATGGATGGATGGATGGATGGATGGATGGAATGGATAGATAGATACATGAGTTTGTTAGATATTTTTGTGCATATTTTTTATAGTTTTGTCTGAAATATTGATGTTTTTATGTCATGAAATGAAAGGTCAAAAAGGTCAATCTGTCTGCCAGACGGTAAAAAGTGAATATGTATAATAAAATAAAACATTTATTCATTTATTTATCATATAGACAGATAGATAAATAAATAAATAGATAGATAGATGAGTTTGTTCGACTTTGAACATATTTTTCAATTTTTTGTCTTTGAAAAAGGCAATGTTTTTAGGCCTTGATGGATGGATGGATGGATGGATGGATGGATGGATGGATGGTAGGATGGATGGATAGATGGATAGATAGGTACATGAGTTTGTTAGATATTTTTGTGCATATTTTTATTGTTTTGTCTGAAATAGTGAACGTTTCTGGGCCTACATTAATTTGGGGTTAATTTTAGATTGGGGCTAAGGGTTAGTAAGGGTTAGGGTTAGTCAGGGTTAAATTGGCATATAGGTAGAGAGGTAAAAACGAGTTTCATCCTCATTAGTAACCACCCTCATTAAAATATTGCATCTGATTGGCTGAAGCTTAAGTGTCCATATCTCTCAAACGCTTGGATGTATTTGTACGAAACTTGGAATATATACTAATTGAGGTATGGCCAGTCGACTGGTGGTGGTTTGGTTTGTGTCTCTAGCGCCACCAGGTGTGTAGACGCAGTACTGCACAATTTTTTAAAACCGGGCTGGTTAAACGTGGGCTGTTTTGTAAAGGGCTCTTGTTTCTGAGTGTTATTTACTGGTAGTGGGTAGGTTTTAGTGCGGTCTGGTCGGGAGAGTTAGGTTATAGGTGTAAAAGCGAAGAGTGCACCCTTTTATCAAGTGCACCCCATGGTTTTTTGGAGTTCTGTAGGTGTTAGAGAGACGAAACTTGGCGTGCCCGGTGATTAGGGGCCGGGGAGTCGATTGCACCGGTTTGGTAGCTCTAGCGCCACCATGGGGTGATAAACATTAGGTCAGCCGGCTACTTTTTGCAGCTACAGAGCTCAAGTTTTGTCCACGTAGTAATGGGACCACGTGCGACCAAAGGGCCCCGGCCCCGCTCCTCTGGCTCGTTCGGTTTGGTTGTGGGGCCCCAGTGAGTCATGGCACAATTGGCAGGTGGATGGAATCACTTGTGACGCCGTACCATATCTGATGCCGTATCGCATGTGATGTGGCCATCACCGGAAGGTCAAAAAGGTCAAGGCGTTTGCAATGATCCAGTGGTCAAAAGCCCAAAGCTAGATACATGAGTTTTGTTTTGTCTGAAAAAAGGCAATGTTTTTAGGCCTGGATGGATGAATGGATGGATGGATTGATGGATTGATGGATAGATAGATAGATAGATTAGATAGATAGATAGATAGATAGTAGATATAGATAGATAGATAGATAGATAGATAGATAGATAGATAGATAGATACATGAGTTTGTTAGATATTTTTGTGCATATTTTTTTATTGTTTTGTCTGAAATATTGATGTTTTTATGTCATGAAATCAAAGGTCAAAAAGGTCAATCTGTCTGCCAGACGGTAAAAAGTGAGTATGTATAATGTAATAAAATGTTTATTCATTTATTGATCATATAGACAGATAAATAAAATAAATAGATAGATAGATAGATGAGTTTGTTCGACTTTGAACATATTTTTCAATTTTTTGTCTGAAAAAAGGCAATGTTTTTAGGCCTGGATGGATAGATTGATGGATGGAGATGGATGGATGGATGGTGGATGATGGATGGATGGATGGATGGATGGAGAGATGGATAGATAGGTACATGAGTTTGTTAGACATTTTTGTGCATATTTTTCATAGTTTTGTCTGAAAAAAGTGAATGTTTATAGGCCTACATTATTTGGGGTTAATTTTAAATTAGGGCCAGGGTTAGTAAGGGTTAGGGTTAGTCAGGGTTAACTCTCACTCTCATGGATCGTGCCTGTCACTCACTCACTCTCATGGATCGTGCCTGTCACTCACACGCATATAGACAGATAGATAGATAGATAAGTGTCCATATCTCTCCAACGCTTGGTTGTATCTGTACGAAACTTGGAATATATTACTAATTGAGGTATGGCCAGTCGACTGGTGGTGGTTTGGTTTGTGTCTCTAGCGCCACCAGGTGTGTAGACACAGTACTGCACAATTTTTTTAGACCGGGCTGGTTAAACGTGGGCTGTTTTGTAAAGGGCTCTTGTTTTTGAGTGTTATTTACTGCTCTGGGTTAGGTTTTAGTGTGGTCTGGTCGGGAGAGTTTTTAAAAAAAAAAATACGGATGAGTTGTTTTATAGATATGGCTGGTGTTTTTATGTCATGAAATGAAAGGTCAAAAAGGTCAATCTGTCTGCCAGATGGTAAAAAGTGAATATGTATAATAAAATAAAACATTTATTCATTTATTTATCATATAGACAGATAGATGAATAAATAAATAGATAGATAGATGAGTTTTTTTTCGACTTTGAACATATTTTTTTATTTTTTTTCGGAAAAAAGGCAATGTTTTTAGGCCTTGATGGATGGATGAATGGATGTATGGGATGGATGGATGGATGATGGATGGATGGATGGATGGATGGATGGATAGATAGATACATGAGTTTGTTAGATATTTTTGTGCATATTTTTTATAGTTTTGTCTGAAATATTGATGTTTTTATGTCATGAAATGAAAGGTCAAAAAGGTCAATCTGTCTGCCAGACGGTAAAAAGTGAATATGTATAATAAAATAAAACATTTATTCATTTATTTATCATATAGACAGATAGATAAATAAATAAATAGATAGATAGATGAGTTTGTTCGACTTTGAACATATTTTTCAATTTTTTGTCTTTGAAAAAGGCAATGTTTTTAGGCCTTGATGGATGTGGATGGATGGATGGATGGATGGATGGATGATGGATGGATGGATGGATGGTAGGATGGATGGATAGATGGATAGATAGGTACATGAGTTTGTTAGATATTTTTGTGCATATTTTTATTGTTTTGTCTGAAATAGTGAACGTTTCTGGGCCTACATTAATTTGGGGTTAATTTTAGATTGGGGCTAAGGGTTAGTAAGGGTTAGGGTTAGTCAGGGTTAAATTGGCATATAGGTAGAGAGGTAAAAAACGAGTTTCATCCTCATTAGTAACCACCCTCATTAAAATATTGCATCTGATTGGCTGAAGCTTAAGTGTCCATATCTCTCAAACGCTTGGATGTATTTGTACGAAACTTGGAATATATACTAATTGAGGTATGGCCAGTCGACTGGTGGTGGTTTGGTTTGTGTCTCTAGCGCCACCAGGTGTGTAGACGCAGTACTGCACAATTTTTTAAAACCGGGCTGGTTAAACGTGGGCTGTTTTGTAAAGGGCTCTTGTTTCTGAGTGTTATTTACTGGTAGTGGGTAGGTTTTAGTGCGGTCTGGTCGGGAGAGTTAGGTTATAGGTGTAAAAGCGAAGAGTGCACCCTTTTATCAAGTGCACCCCATGGTTTTTTGGAGTTCTGTAGGTGTTAGAGAGACGAAACTTGGCGTGCCCGGTGATTAGGGGCCGGGGAGTCGATTGCACACGGTTTGGTAGCTCTAGCGCCACCATGGGGTGATAAACATTAGGTCAGCCGGCTACTTTTTGCAGCTACAGAGCTCAAGTTTTGTCCACGTAGTAATGGGACCACGTGCGACCAAAGGGCCCCGGCCCCGCTCCTCTGGCTCGTTCGGTTTGGTTGTGGGGCCCCAGTGAGTCATGGCACAATTGGCAGGTGGATGGAATCACTTGTGACGCCGTACCATATCTGATGCCGTATCGCATGTGATGTGGCCATCACCGGAAGGTCAAAAAGGTCAAGGCGTTTGCAATGATCCAGTGGTCAAAAGCCCAAAGCTAGATACATGAGTTTTGTTTTGTCTGAAAAAAGGCATGTTTTTAGGCCTGGATGGATGAATGGATGGATGGATTGATGGATTGATGGATAGATAGATTAGATAGATAGATAGATAGATAGAATAGATAGATAGATAGATAGATAAAAGATAGATAGATAGTATACATGAGTTTGTTAGATATTTTTGTGCATATTTTTTTATTGTTTTGTCTGAAATATTGATGTTTTTATGTCATGAAATCAAAGGTCAAAAAGGTCAATCTGTCTGCCAGACGGTAAAAAGTGAGTATGTATAATGTAATAAAATGTTTATTCATTTATTGATCATATAGACAGATAAATAAATAAATAGATAGATAGATAGATGAGTTTGTTCGACTTTGAACATATTTTTCAATTTTTTGTCTGAAAAAAGGCAATGTTTTTAGGCCTGGATGGATAGATTGATGGATGGATGGATGGATGGATGGATGGATGGATGGATGGAATGGATGGATGGAGAGATGGATAGATAGGTACATGAGTTTTTTTAGACATTTTTTGTGCATATTTTTCATAGTTTTGTCTGAAAAAAGTGAATGTTTATAGGCCTACATTATTTGGGGTTAATTTTAAATTAGGGCCAGGGTTAGTAAGGGTTAGGGTTAGTCAGGGTTAACTCTCACTCTCATGGATCGTGCCTGTCACTCACTCACTCTCATGGATCGTGCCTGTCACTCACACGCATATAGACAGATAGATAGATAGATAAGTGTCCATATCTCTCCAACGCTTGGTTGTATCTGTACGAAACTTGGAATATATACTAATTGAGGTATGGCCAGTCGACTGGTGGTGGTTTGGTTTGTGTCTCTAGCGCCACCAGGTGTGTAGACACAGTACTGCACAATTTTTTTAGACCGGGCTGGTTAAACGTGGGCTGTTTTGTAAAGGGCTCTTGTTTTTGAGTGTTATTTACTGCTCTGGGTTAGGTTTTAGTGTGGTCTGGTCGGGAGAGTTTTTAAAAAAAAAAATACGGATGAGTTGTTTTATAGATATGGCTGGTGTTTTTATGTCATGAAATGAAAGGTCAAAAAGGTCAATCTGTCTGCCAGATGGTAAAAAGTGAATATGTATAATAAAATAAAACATTTATTCATTTATTTATCATATAGACAGATAGATGAATAAATAAATAGATAGATAGATGAGTTTTTTTTCGACTTTGAACATATTTTTTATTTTTTTTCGGAAAAAAAGGCAATGTTTTTAGGCCTTGATGGATGGATGAATGGATGTATGGATGGATGGATGGATGGATGGATGGATGGATGGATGGATGGATGATGATAGATACATGAGTTTGTTAGATATTTTTGTGCATATTTTTTATAGTTTTGTCTGAAATATTGATGTTTTTATGTCATGAAATGAAAGGTCAAAAAGGTCAATCTGTCTGCCAGACGGTAAAAAGTGAATATGTATAATAAAATAAAACATTTATTCATTTATTTATCATATAGACAGATAGATAAATAAATAAATAGATAGATAGATGAGTTTGTTCGACTTTGAACATATTTTTCAATTTTTGTCTTTGAAAAAGGCAATGTTTTTAGGCCTTGATGGATGGATGGATGGATGGATGGATGGATGGATGGATGGATGGATGGTAGGATGGATGGATAGATGGATAGATAGGTACATGAGTTTGTTAGATATTTTTGTGCATATTTTTATTGTTTTGTCTGAAATAGTGAACGTTTCTGGGCCTACATAATTTGGGGTTAATTTTAGATTGGGGCTAAGGGTTAGTAAGGGTTAGGGTTAGTCAGGGTTAAATTGGCATATAGGTAGAGAGGTAAAAACGAGTTTCATCCTCATTAGTAACCACCCTCATTAAAATATTGCATCTGATTGGCTGAAGCTTAAGTGTCCATATCTCTCAAACGCTTGGATGTATTTGTACGAAACTTGGAATATATACTAATTGAGGTATGGCCAGTCGACTGGTGGTGGTTTGGTTTGTGTCTCTAGCGCCACCAGGTGTGTAGACGCAGTACTGCACAATTTTTTAAAACCGGGCTGGTTAAACGTGGGCTGTTTTGTAAAGGGCTCTTGTTTCTGAGTGTTATTTACTGGTAGTGGGTAGGTTTTAGTGCGGTCTGGTCGGGAGAGTTAGGTTATAGGTGTAAAAGCGAAGAGTGCACCCTTTTATCAAGTGCACCCCATGGTTTTTTGGAGTTCTGTAGGTGTTAGAGAGACGAAACTTGGCGTGCCCGGTGATTAGGGGCCGGGGAGTCGATTGCACACGGTTTGGTAGCTCTAGCGCCACCATGGGGTGATAAACATTAGGTCAGCCGGCTACTTTTTGCAGCTACAGAGCTCAAGTTTTGTCCACGTAGTAATGGGACCACGTGCGACCAAAGGGCCCCGGCCCCGCTCCTCTGGCTCGTTCGGTTTGGTTGTGGGGCCCCAGTGAGTCATGGCACAATTGGCAGGTGGATGGAATCACTTGTGACGCCGTACCATATCTGATGCCGTATCGCATGTGATGTGGCCATCACCGGAAGGTCAAAAAGGTCAAGGCGTTTGCAATGATCCAGTGGTCAAAAGCCCAAAGCTAGATACATGAGTTTTGTTTTGTCTGAAAAAAGGCAATGTTTTTAGGCCTGGATGGATGAATGGATGGATGGATTGATGGATTGATGGATAGATAGATAGATAGATAGATAGTAGATAGATAGATAGAAGATAGATAGTATAGATAGATAGATAGATACATGAGTTTGTTAGATATTTTTGTGCATATTTTTTTATTGTTTTGTCTGAAATATTGATGTTTTTATGTCATGAAATCAAAGGTCAAAAAGGTCAATCTGTCTGCCAGACGGTAAAAAGTGAGTATGTATAATGTAATAAAATGTTTATTCATTTATTGATCATATAGACAGATAAATAAATAAATAGATAGATAGATAGATGAGTTTGTTCGACTTTGAACATATTTTTCAATTTTTTGTCTGAAAAAAGGCAATGTTTTTAGGCCTGGATGGATAGATTGATGGATGGATGGATGGATGGATGGATGGATGGATGGATGGATGGATGGAGAGATGGATAGATAGGTACATGAGTTTGTTAGACATTTTTGTGCATATTTTTCATAGTTTTGTCTGAAAAAAGTGAATGTTTATAGGCCTACATTATTTGGGGTTAATTTTAAATTAGGGCCAGGGTTAGTAAGGGTTAGGGTTAGTCAGGGTTAACTCTCACTCTCATGGATCGTGCCTGTCACTCACTCACTCTCATGGATCGTGCCTGTCACTCAATTCAATTCAATTCAATTCAAGTTTATTTGTATAGCGCTTTTCACAATACACATTGTCTCAAAGCAGCTTTACAGAAAGTGCAATTCAGAAATGTACAAAGAAAAATACAGATAGTTAATCATGTATAAATTTAGGCATAACATATCGCCGGTGTTTAGTCGTCTCTTCACAGGCGTCGAGTCGTCTCTCCACAGGCGTTTAGTCGTCTCTCCACCGGCGTTTAGTCGTCTCTCCACAGGTGTTGGGGCATCTGAAGTCTTCGTGAGAGGCTGGATACAAACTGGAGCTGACGAACGCTATTTACCTCGGGACTAGCGTCCCGAGATAAAAGCAGAAAGACAGATGGGAGATAATTAGCATAGCTGATGTTCATAATATTAATGCATTCGAACTGATTCAGAAGTAGTATAAAAGGTAAGCATTAAGTGAATGCTTGGTTAAAGAGATGCGTCTTTAATCTAGTTTTAAACTGGGACAGCGAGTCTGAGTCTCGAACAATATCAGGAAGGCTATTCCAGAGTTTAGGAGATAAATGTGAGAACGCCCTCCCTCCTTTAGTAGACTTAGATATCCTAGGAACGACCAGAAGCCTCGAATTTTGTGATCTTAAAGAGCGCGATGGATTGTAGGGCGATAGAAGGTCTGTTAAATACACAGGAGCTAAACCATTTAGAGCTTTATAAGTCAATAGTAATACTTTGTAATTGATACGGAACTTAATAGGTAACCAATGTAGAGATGATAAAATTGGTGTTATATGATCATATTTTCTTGATCTAGTAAGAACTCTAGCGGCTGCATTTTGGACTAACTGTAGTTTGTTTATTGAGGATGCAGGACAACCAGCTAATAAAGCATTACAGTAATCTAGTCTCGAGGTCATGAATGCATGAACTAACTTTTCTGCATCTGAAACAGATAGCATGTTACGTAGCTTAGCAATGTTTCTAAGGTGGAAAAAGGCTGTTCTTGTAACATATGATATATGATTTTCGAAAGTCAAGTTGCGGTCTAGTATAACACCCAGGTCTTTTACTGTAGTGGATAAAGTAACAGGACATCCTTCTAAATTAAAGTTGTATTGTAAGGGATTTTGTGGGTAGTTTTTTGGACCAATAAGTAATACCTCCGTTTTATCTGAATTTAATAGCAGGAAATTACACGTCATCCAGCATTTTATATCTTTTAGACACTCTGTCAAGTTAGATAAGTTAGTGTTTTCATCTGGTCGTGATGAGATATATAATTGAGTGTCATCAGCATAACAGTGAAAACTAATTCCATGTTTTCTTATAATATTACCAAGTGGCATCATATATATTGAGAATAGCAGAGGGCCTAGGACAGATCCTTGCGGCACTCCATAGTCTACTGATGTTATCTTTGATTTTTCCCCATTTAAACAGACGAAATGGTAACGGTCTGATAAGTACGATCTAAACCAGCTTAATGCCTGTCCCTGAACACCAGTGTAGTTTTGTAGTCGATCTAAGAGTATTTTATGATCTATAGTGTCGAACGCGGCGCTAAGATCAAGTAGAACTAGTATTGAGATACAGCCTTGGTCAGAGGCTAAGAGTAAATCATTTGTAATTTTAACTAGCGCAGTTTCTGTGCTATGATGCGGTCTGAATCCCGACTGAAATTTTTCGTAGATATCATTTTTTTGCAAGAAAGAGTACAATTGAGCGGACACAATTTTTTCTAGTATTTTAGACATAAATGGAAGATTTGAGATGGGTCTGTAATTTGCTAGGTTATTTGGATCTAATTGCGGTTTCTTAATGAGAGGTTTTATTACTGCCAGCTTGAATATTTTTGGAACGTGACCTAAAAATAAAGACGAGTTAATAATATTGAGAAGAGGCTCTTCCACTACAGGTAACACTTCTTTAAGTAGTTTAGTGGGTATTGGATCTAATAAACATGTTGTTGGTTTAGATGCAATGATTAGTTTATTTAGTTCTTCCTGTCCTATAGTTGTAAAGCGGTGTAGTTGTTCTAGGGGGGCCATAATTGAGGCCGAGTCATAAGACACCATAGAGGATTGTACATTTACAATTGTGTTTCGGATGCTTTCTATTTTCTCATTGAAGTAATTCATAAAATCATTACTACTATATTGTAACGGAATATTTTGCTCTGGAGATGTCTGATTATTTGTTAGTCTAGCCACGGTGTTAAATAAAAACCTTGGATTATTTTGGTTATTTTCAATTAATTTGCGGATATGCTCAGCCCTGGCTGATTTTAGAGCCCTTTTATAACGTGACATACTGTCTTTCCACGCGATTCTGAAGACCTCTAAATTAGTTTGTTTCCATTTACGCTCTAAGTTACGAGTTTCTCTCTTGATAGCATGCGTAGCACTGTTGTACCATGGTGTTTTAGTTTTCTCTCTAACCTTTTTTAATCTAATTGGTGCAACAATATCTAGTGTACTAGAGAAAATGTTGCTCATACTGCTAGTCATTTCCTCTAGTTCATCTGTTTGTTTGGGTTTACTGAGCAGCTGAGATAGATCAGGTAAGCTATTTGAGAATCTATCTATAGTGGTTGGAAGGATTGTTCTGCCTGGTCTATAACGTGGTGCAACATGACAAATTTCAGCAGTGCGTATTATGCAAGTTACCATGTAATGATCAGTGAGATCGTCACTTTGCGGTATAATATCTATATCGGTTGGATCGGTTCCATATGAAATAATTAAATCTAGTGTATGATTTAGCCGATGAGTGGGACCACTGACGTTTTGCTTCACCCAAAAGAGTTTAATAGATCTCTAAACGCAGCCCCTAACGCATCATTTGTATTATCTACGTGTATGTTAAAGTCGCCAATAATTATTGCTTTATCGACATTGACCAATAGGTCTGAGAGAAAGTCTGCAAAATCTTTTAGGAAATCAGCATATGGCCCTGGGGGTCTATATACGGTAGCCAATGCTAGAGACAGTAAGGATTTCTTTCTTACATCTAAGAGCGTAACATTTAGCACAAGTACTTCAAACGAATTAAACCTATGACAAGTTTTCTGAGTAACATTAAGAATATCTCTATAGATTGTTGCAACACCGCCGCCACGACCGATCAGACGGGGCTCATGCTTATAACAGTATCCTGGTGGAGTAGACTCATTTAGACCGAAATAATCATTTGGTTTAAGCCAGGTTTCAGTAAGGCACAGAACATCGAAATTATTATCTGTGACCATTTCATTTACAATAACCGCCTTAGGTGTGAGCGATCTAATGTTTAGAAGACCTAGCTTTAGAAATTGTTTTTGTTCACTGATATTTAGATTTTCTGGTTTAATTACAATAATATTCTTGCTAGATCTTACAGTAGATTTGTTGTTTGGCTTCACTAAGCGAGGAATAGACACAGTTTCTATATAATGTTCTACATTGGTACTTATATCAATTAAGTTGGGACAGCAAAGACTATGATTTGGACTTTGACTTACTAGTCAGATGGTGTGTAGCGTCTTGGAGATGTATATAGACAGATAGATAGATAGATAAGTGTCCATATCTCTCCAACGCTTGGTTGTATCTGTACGAAACTTGGAATATATACTAATTGAGGTATGGCCAGTCGACTGGTGGTGGTTTGGTTTGTGTCTCTAGCGCCACCAGGTGTGTAGACACAGTACTGCACAATTTTTTTAGACCGGGCTGGTTAAACGTGGGCTGTTTTGTAAAGGGCTCTTGTTTTTGAGTGTTATTTACTGCTCTGGGTTAGGTTTTAGTGTGGTCTGGTCGGGAGAGTTTTTAAAAAAAAAAATACGGATGAGTTGTTTTATAGATATGGCTGGTGTTTTTATGTCATGAAATGAAAGGTCAAAAAGGTCAATCTGTCTGCCAGATGGTAAAAAGTGAATATGTATAATAAAATAAAACATTTATTCATTTATTTATCATATAGACAGATAGATGAATAAATAAATAGATAGATAGATGAGTTTTTTTTCGACTTTGAACATATTTTTTTATTTTTTTTCGGAAAAAAGGCAATGTTTTTAGGCCTTGATGGATGGATGAATGGATGTATGGATGGATGGATGGATGGATGGATGGATGGATGGATGGATGGATAGATAGATACATGAGTTTGTTAGATATTTTTGTGCATATTTTTTATAGTTTTGTCTGAAATATTGATGTTTTTATGTCATGAAATGAAAGGTCAAAAAGGTCAATCTGTCTGCCAGACGGTAAAAAGTGAATATGTATAATAAAATAAAACATTTATTCATTTATTTATCATATAGACAGATAGATAAATAAATAAATAGATAGATAGATGAGTTTGTTCGACTTTGAACATATTTTTCAATTTTTTGTCTTTGAAAAAGGCAATGTTTTTAGGCCTTGATGGATGGATGGATGGATGGATGGATGGATGGATGGATATGGATTGGATGGTAGGATGGATGGATAGATGGATAGATAGGTACATGAGTTTGTTAGATATTTTTGTGCATATTTTTATTGTTTTGTCTGAAATAGTGAACGTTTCTGGGCCTACATTAATTTGGGGTTAATTTTAGATTGGGGCTAAGGGTTAGTAAGGGTTAGGGTTAGTCAGGGTTAAATTGGCATATAGGTAGAGAGGTAAAAAAACGAGTTTCATCCTCATTAGTAACCACCCTCATTAAAATATTGCATCTGATTGGCTGAAGCTTAAGTGTCCATATCTCTCAAACGCTTGGATGTATTTGTACGAAACTTGGAATATATACTAATTGAGGTATGGCCAGTCGACTGGTGGTGGTTTGGTTTGTGTCTCTAGCGCCACCAGGTGTGTAGACGCAGTACTGCACAATTTTTTAAAACCGGGCTGGTTAAACGTGGGCTGTTTTGTAAAGGGCTCTTGTTTCTGAGTGTTATTTACTGGTAGTGGGTAGGTTTTAGTGCGGTCTGGTCGGGAGAGTTAGGTTATAGGTGTAAAAGCGAAGAGTGCACCCTTTTATCAAGTGCACCCCATGGTTTTTTGGAGTTCTGTAGGTGTTAGAGAGACGAAACTTGGCGTGCCCGGTGATTAGGGGCCGGGGAGTCGATTGCACACGGTTTGGTAGCTCTAGCGCCACCATGGGGTGATAAACATTAGGTCAGCCGGCTACTTTTTGCAGCTACAGAGCTCAAGTTTTGTCCACGTAGTAATGGGACCACGTGCGACCAAAGGGCCCCGGCCCCGCTCCTCTGGCTCGTTCGGTTTGGTTGTGGGGCCCCAGTGAGTCATGGCACAATTGGCAGGTGGATGGAATCACTTGTGACGCCGTACCATATCTGATGCCGTATCGCATGTGATGTGGCCATCACCGGAAGGTCAAAAAGGTCAAGGCGTTTGCAATGATCCAGTGGTCAAAAGCCCAAAGCTAGATACATGAGTTTTGTTTTGTCTGAAAAAAGGCAATGTTTTTAGGCCTGGATGGATGAATGGATGGATGGATTGATGGATTGATGGATAGATAGATAGATAGATAGATAGTAGATAGATAGATAGATAGATAGATAGATAGATAGATAGATAGATAGATAGATACATGAGTTTGTTAGATATTTTTGTGCATATTTTTTTATTGTTTTGTCTGAAATATTGATGTTTTTATGTCATGAAATCAAAGGTCAAAAAGGTCAATCTGTCTGCCAGACGGTAAAAAGTGAGTATGTATAATGTAATAAAATGTTTATTCATTTATTGATCATATAGACAGATAAATAAATAAATAGATAGATAGATAGATGAGTTTGTTCGACTTTGAACATATTTTTCAATTTTTTGTCTGAAAAAAGGCAATGTTTTTAGGCCTGGATGGATAGATTGATGGATGGATGGATGGATGGATGGATGGAGGATGGATGGATGGATGGATGGATGGAGAGATGGATAGATAGGTACATGAGTTTGTTAGACATTTTTGTGCATATTTTTCATAGTTTTGTCTGAAAAAAGTGAATGTTTATAGGCCTACATTATTTGGGGTTAATTTTAAATTAGGGCCAGGGTTAGTAAGGGTTAGGGTTAGTCAGGGTTAACTCTCACTCTCATGGATCGTGCCTGTCACTCACTCACTCTCATGGATCGTGCCTGTCACTCACACGCATATAGACAGATAGATAGATAGATAAGTGTCCATATCTCTCCAACGCTTGGTTGTATCTGTACGAAACTTGGAATATATACTAATTGAGGTATGGCCAGTCGACTGGTGGTGGTTTGGTTTGTGTCTCTAGCGCCACCAGGTGTGTAGACACAGTACTGCACAATTTTTTTAGACCGGGCTGGTTAAACGTGGGCTGTTTTGTAAAGGGCTCTTGTTTTTGAGTGTTTATTTACTGCTCTGGGTTAGGTTTTAGTGTGGTCTGGTCGGGAGAGTTTTTAAAAAAAAAATACGGATGAGTTGTTTTATAGATATGGCTGGTGTTTTTATGTCATGAAATGAAAGGTCAAAAAGGTCAATCTGTCTGCCAGATGGTAAAAAAGTGAATATGTATAATAAAATAAAACATTTATTCATTTATTTATCATATAGACAGATAGATGAATAAATAAATAGATAGATAGATGAGTTTTTTTTCGACTTTGAACATATTTTTCAATTTTTTGTCTGAAAAAAGGCAATGTTTTTAGGCCTTGATGGATGGATGAATGGATGTATGGATGGATGGATGGATGGATGGATGGATGGATGGATGGATGGATAGATAGATACATGAGTTTGTTAGATATTTTTGTGCATATTTTTTATAGTTTTGTCTGAAATATTGATGTTTTTATGTCATGAAATGAAAGGTCAAAAAGGTCAATCTGTCTGCCAGACGGTAAAAAGTGAATATGTATAATAAAATAAAACATTTATTCATTTATTTATCATATAGACAGATAGATAAATAAATAAATAGATAGATAGATGAGTTTGTTCGACTTTGAACATATTTTTCAATTTTTTGTCTTTGAAAAAGGCAATGTTTTTAGGCCTTGATGGATGGATGGATGGATGGATGGATGGATGGATGGATGGTAGGATGGATGGATAGATGGATAGATAGGTACATGAGTTTGTTAGATATTTTTGTGCATATTTTTATTGTTTTGTCTGAAATAGTGAACGTTTCTGGGCCTACATTAATTTGGGGTTAATTTTAGATTGGGGCTAAGGGTTAGTAAGGGTTAGGGTTAGTCAGGGTTAAATTGGCATATAGGTAAGAGGTAAAAACGAGTTTCATCCTCATTAGTAACCACCCTCATTAAAATATTGCATCTGATTGGCTGAAGCTTAAGTGTCCATATCTCTCAAACGCTTGGATGTATTTGTACGAAACTTGGAATATATACTAATTGAGGTATGGCCAGTCGACTGGTGGTGGTTTGGTTTGTGTCTCTAGCGCCACCAGGTGTGTAGACGCAGTACTGCACAATTTTTTAAAACCGGGCTGGTTAAACGTGGGCTGTTTTGTAAAGGGCTCTTGTTTCTGAGTGTTATTTACTGGTAGTGGGTAGGTTTTAGTGCGGTCTGGTCGGGAGAGTTAGGTTATAGGTGTAAAAGCGAAGAGTGCACCCTTTTATCAAGTGCACCCCATGGTTTTTTGGAGTTCTGTAGGTGTTAGAGAGACGAAACTTGGCGTGCCCGGTGATTAGGGGCCGGGGAGTCGATTGCACACGGTTTGGTAGCTCTAGCGCCACCATGGGGTGATAAACATTAGGTCAGCCGGCTACTTTTTGCAGCTACAGAGCTCAAGTTTTGTCCACGTAGTAATGGGACCACGTGCGACCAAAGGGCCCCGGCCCCGCTCCTCTGGCTCGTTCGGTTTGGTTGTGGGGCCCCAGTGAGTCATGGCACAATTGGCAGGTGGATGGAATCACTTGTGACGCCGTACCATATCTGATGCCGTATCGCATGTGATGTGGCCATCACCGGAAGGTCAAAAAGGTCAAGGCGTTTGCAATGATCCAGTGGTCAAAAGCCCAAAGCTAGATACATGAGTTTTGTTTTGTCTGAAAAAAGGCAATGTTTTTAGGCCTGGATGGATGAATGGATGGATGGATTGATGGATTGATGGATAGATAGATAGATAGATAGATAGATAGAGATATAGATAGATAGATAGATAGATAGATAGATAGATAGATAGATAGATAGATAGATAGATAGATAGATAGATAGATACATGAGTTTGTTAGATATTTTTGTGCATATTTTTTTATTGTTTTGTCTGAAATATTGATGTTTTTATGTCATGAAATCAAAGGTCAAAAAGGTCAATCTGTCTGCCAGACGGTAAAAAGTGAGTATGTATAATGTAATAAAATGTTTATTCATTTATTGATCATATAGACAGATAAATAAATAAATAGATAGATAGATAGATGAGTTTGTTCGACTTTGAACATATTTTTCAATTTTTTGTCTGAAAAAAGGCAATGTTTTTAGGCCTGGATGGATAGATTGATGGATGGATGGATGGATGGATGGATGGATGGATGGATGGATGGATGGATGGATGGAGAGATGGATAGATAGGTACATGAGTTTGTTAGACATTTTTGTGCATATTTTTCATAGTTTTGTCTGAAAAAAGTGAATGTTTATAGGCCTACATTATTTGGGGTTAATTTTAAATTAGGGCCAGGGTTAGTAAGGGTTAGGGTTACTCAGGGTTAACTCTCACTCTCATGGATCGTGCCTGTCACTCACTCACTCTCATGGATCGTGCCTGTCACTCACACGCATATAGACAGATAGATAGATAGATAAGTGTCCATATCTCTCCAACGCTTGGTTGTATCTGTACGAAACTTGGAATATATACTAATTGAGGTATGGCCAGTCGACTGGTGGTGGTTTGGTTTGTGTCTCTAGCGCCACCAGGTGTGTAGACACAGTACTGCACAATTTTTTTAGACCGGGCTGGTTAAACGTGGGCTGTTTTGTAAAGGGCTCTTGTTTTTGAGTGTTATTTACTGCTCTGGGTTAGGTTTTAGTGTGGTCTGGTCGGGAGAGTTTTTAAAAAAAAAATACGGATGAGTTGTTTTATAGATATGGCTGGTGTTTTTATGTCATGAAATGAAAGGTCAAAAAGGTCAATCTGTCTGCCAGATGGTAAAAAGTGAATATGTATAATAAAATAAAACATTTATTCATTTATTTATCATATAGACAGATAGATGAATAAATAAATAGATAGATAGATGAGTTTTTTTTCGACTTTGAACATATTTTTCAATTTTTTGTCTGAAAAAAGGCAATGTTTTTAGGCCTTGATGGATGGATGAATGGATGTATGGATGGATGGTGATGGATGGATGGATGGATGGATGGATGGATGGATAGATAGATACATGAGTTTGTTAGATATTTTTGTGCATATTTTTTATAGTTTTGTCTGAAATATTGATGTTTTTATGTCATGAAATGAAAGGTCAAAAAGGTCAATCTGTCTGCCAGACGGTAAAAAGTGAATATGTATAATAAAATAAAACATTTATTCATTTATTTATCATATAGACAGATAGATAAATAAATAAATAGATAGATAGATGAGTTTGTTCGACTTTGAACATATTTTTCAATTTTTTGTCTTTGAAAAAGGCAATGTTTTTAGGCCTTGATGGATGGATGGATGGATGGATGGATGGATGGATGGATGGATGGATGGATGGATGGATGGATGGTAGGATGGATGGATAGATGGATAGATAGGTACATGAGTTTGTTAGATATTTTTGTGCATATTTTTATTGTTTTGTCTGAAATAGTGAACGTTTCTGGGCCTACATTAATTTGGGGTTAATTTTAGATTGGGGCTAAGGGTTAGTAAGGGTTAGGGTTAGTCAGGGTTAAATTGGCATATAGGTAGAGAGGTAAAAACGAGTTTCATCCTCATTAGTAACCACCCTCATTAAAATATTGCATCTGATTGGCTGAAGCTTAAGTGTCCATATCTCTCAAACGCTTGGATGTATTTGTACGAAACTTGGAATATATACTAATTGAGGTATGGCCAGTCGACTGGTGGTGGTTTGGTTTGTGTCTCTAGCGCCACCAGGTGTGTAGACGCAGTACTGCACAATTTTTTAAAACCGGGCTGGTTAAACGTGGGCTGTTTTGTAAAGGGCTCTTGTTTCTGAGTGTTATTTACTGGTAGTGGGTAGGTTTTAGTGCGGTCTGGTCGGGAGAGTTAGGTTATAGGTGTAAAAGCGAAGAGTGCACCCTTTTATCAAGTGCACCCCATGGTTTTTTGGAGTTCTGTAGGTGTTAGAGAGACGAAACTTGGCGTGCCCGGTGATTAGGGGCCGGGGAGTCGATTGCACACGGTTTGGTAGCTCT
>JAZAVI010000663.1:10000-63680 GCA_036326025.1 Chrosomus eos | reverse complement strand
GCGCCTGTAGCTCAAAATTAATGACAATGAAACTGTTGCTTTAACCAATCAGATAAGCAGTCACATTTAATCAGCCAATCAGATTTCGATTTGACTGCACAGGGCCATCTAGCAGGGCTGCGTTCAGCCCAAGCGGCAACATTTTAATCTGATAAATGAAGCCTACCCGGAAGTGCGAAAAACTGCAATACATGTAAACTCCACTAGGGGCCGGTTCCAAAAGAGAGCAAATGTCCTTAGACTCCATGATAAAATGTCTGTTTTCACAGCATAAATTTGTGTTTTTACAGGTTGGTCCCATGGGCTTTTATTGTATTTTTCATAGGTTCCGAGTGCCTGACAACTGTGAGGGGGGTGAACTCGTTAGTTTAGATCGTATTTAGATATAAAATGTATGATAAATAAGGGCGTGGTTAACTTTGATTGACAGCTGGTGCCGAGTGGAATTCCTGAAATTGACGCCTCGGCCATGATCTGACCCAGACACATCACACCACCTCTGTATCCTTTCAGAACATTTCTATTGAAATATCGTACATAAAATGGGTTGCTCTGCTATAAACTGCACTAACCGACACTGTAGGAGTAAGTTACTTCGCTCCATCGAAGTGCATCTACAACTGTAGTGGTAAGTTGTGCATGGCATGAAAGGAGTCAGAGAGAGGGATGAAGGTGTGTGGAGGGGAGAGAGAGGGATGAGGAGAGGAGTGAGGGAGAGAGAGAAGAGAGAGAGAGAGAGAGAGGCGCAAGCGCGATCAAACTGTGTGTGTTTGTGTGGCGCGGGGCGTGATCGAACAGTGGAAACATAAAAACATACTCCGTCATGAATGCAGGACATCATTCAATCTGCCATGTGTTTACTTATATTTGTGTACACTCGCAATAGTAATGTTACAGACAGCTGAGGCTGCTTGGCTGTAGAGGCGCGTCCACCGGCCGGCTCAGTCTCACACAAAGCCCGCCCTTTTACCCATATATGGATTGGCCAGAAGGTGGGCGGGGTTAGGCTTTCCCAAGATTTTCAAAGATGGTGCCGCCCATACCCCCATAAACAGCTTCAAAACCGTCACTCAGAAAGTCTATGGGTGACGTCACAGACGCTTTGTCCATATTTTTTACAGTCTATGGTTCAGCCCCGACAAAACGTTGCGCACCGTTTTGAACTTGAACATGCCCCAGGCGTACAATAACGTTGACATTTTCACGTTCTTTGATTGGATGCTCAGAGCACGTAGTATTACTGGTAGTCAGAGCTAGCTTACCGCATATGTAGCGAACTGCGTAAACTAAAATACTATATCCCTGTAGATTTAATAGTTTTTAATAGATTTAATAGTTCTCTTTCATAGGTTCACTCAACGCTGCGGAAAGCACAGTGGGATATTCTCTGAATATTGTCTGAAGCCTATAGTATCACGCCAATTCATTAGCTGATGGCGTCCGCGCGATATGGCTCCGCCCCGACGCTCTTAAGTCGCATCATTACGTATTCGCGCGTGCGCCATCTGCTCCTCAGATTTCTCTGCCTTCAGAATGAAGCGGTCACGTTTGCCCTTCGCTCGTGATTTTTCTGAGCTACAAATACATCTAAGGATTATTCTCGGCACTTCTGCGACTGTTCAAGCGGAACTCTGTTTCTCCTTACGGTGAAGTTGCCATGGATTACAGACGCTGTACTCCGCCATGTGCTCGTTACATCGCTAACGACGACCCACACAGTAAGTGCGTTGAATGTTTGGGTTTTTCACATGCGCGTGAGGCAGTTATAGGATTGTCTAAATGCAAATTTAGTGAAAATTTGTTGCTCAAAACCCTCAAATCGCGGCTCGCGGTCTTTGAGAGGGAATCATTCGTCTCCCCCTGTTGCGCTCCCGAGGCCTCTCGAGGATCCGCGACTTGGGGTTCGGATGTAGAGCTTGAGGATGTGGAGTTCGAGCAGATGAGCCCCGCTCTTTCTCTCCCTCCCTCAGCACGCGCGAGGCATGCCAGTCGAATTTTCACAATTATTTGCGCCCCAGCCCGGGAGCACGCGACGCGGTTTCTTTCGGGCTGGAGGATATACTTTTTACCGAGGCTTCCGACTCCGAGGATTTCGGGCCTACTCTCGCCGACGAGGTTATCCCGCCGGGTGGCCAGGAAGCGTGGCCTACTGCGGCCTACGCGGAGCTCGTTGACGTGCTTTCGCGCTCTACGGAGAAGCTCACTATTGATTGGCCCGACGAGCCACGTGAGTCTCAGTCGTCGAAACTCGACGAAAGGCTTCTCAGTGGCCCTAATTCTAGGCCTCAACGGAGGAAGCTGCCATTTTTCAGTGATCTGCATCATGAGATCTCCAGATCCTGGAAGCAGCCTTTCTCTTCGCGCCTCACTAATGCGGCTGCTGCTGATTTGACCAACCTGGTAGGTTCTGTGGAACAGGGCTATTCCGCCATTCCGGCGATTGAGGAAACTTTAGCCGACCATCTTGCTCCGTCGTCTGCGCCGTCCTGGAAGTCGCGCCCCCTTCTCCCTTTTAAAGCATGTAGGACTACTTCCTCTCTCATTGGGAAATCCTACATGGCGGCTGGGCAGGCAGGCATGACCCTGCACACTATGGCCATTCTCCAGGCCTACCAGGCAGACGTCCTGAAGGATATGGACGAGGGCGACGGTGTGGACCCCTGAAGCGGTCAAGGAGCTTCGTAAGGCTATGGATTTAGCCTTACGTAGCTAAATCCCCCCCCCCCCGGTGCCACCCAGAGAACGTCCCTCTCATAGGCTGGAGTTCTCTTCCAGAAGAAGCGAACTGGGGCATCCCCCACCTACCACGGTTTGGGGAGCCCGCGGTCGCCCGTTTCCCCGTCAACGGCCTCACAAGCGCCTCTAGTTGAAGCGGTCCAACAAACCCACTGCCCACCTCCCAGCTCTCCTTTCCTTGCCCTGTCACCTTCGCCATTCAGAGTGTCTCAAAGTGCAGGCCATATTTCACCTTTTCTACTACAACGGGGTGTTTCCTACTGTAGTAGACAGCACCACTCAGGCTTCTGTACTTCAGCAGGAAATCTCTTCCCTCCTTCTCAAAGGAGCAATAGAGGAGATTACTCCAGGGGAAAGCGAGCGGGGCTTTTACAGCCGTTACTTCCTGGTCCCGAAGAAGGGCGGCGGTTTGCGTCCCATACTGGACCTCCGCCGACTGAACTTCACCCTTTACTAAGGGAAATTCAAGATGTTGACGCTGAAAGCTATCATATCTCAGATTCGGCCAGGGGATTGGTTCGTGACGATAGACCTAAAGGATGCTTATTTTCACATCCAGGTTGTACAGCGACACAGGCAGTTCCTCAGGTTCACCATTGGAGAAAGGGCATTCCAGTACAGGGTCCTTCCCTTCGGCCTATCTCTGGCCCCGAGGACATTCACAAAGTGCATGGATGCAGCTCTGGCCCCATTGCGGCTCCAGGGCATCCGTGTTCTAAATTACCTGGACGATTGGCTCTTTTTAGCCCAGTCCAGGAAGCTAGTGGCCCACCACAGAGACATCGTTCTGAGTCATATCCAGTCTCTCGGTTTGAGGTTGAACTCGGAGAAGAGTGTTCTTGCTCCGGCTCAAAGCACCGTTTTCTTGGGGGTGAACATGGATTCCGTTCTCATGCAGGCCCGTTTGGCCCCTGCACGGATTTCCAGCTTGACGACATGCTTGGCTCGTTTTTCGCTAGGCCATCATGTGTCTGTGGGCTCCTGCCGCAGGATGTTGGGCCTTATGGCCGCGGCCTCCTCCGTGCTACTGCTGGGCCTACTCCACATGAGACCCTTCATGTGGTGGGTGAAACTCTCAGGGGTTGGACCCTCCGGGTCAACCCTTCGCCTACTGAAGGTATCGCGCAGTTGTTTTCGAGCCCTGTCAGTTTGGCGGGACCCTCTTTTTCTTCGAAAAGGGGTCAGCATGGGTGCGGTATCTCGTCGCCAGATGATTACGCCGGATGCCTCTCTCACCGGCTGGGGAGCGGTTTTCGAGGGCAGACCAGCGTGTGGGGTCTGGACCGGAGAGGCTCTCTCTTGGCACATAAACTGCCTGGAGTTAAGGGTCATTTTTCTGGCTCTGCTTCATTTCCTCCCATTTCTGGAGGGTCACCATGTCATTGTCAGAACAGACAACATGGCAGTGGTGTCTCATGTGAACCGGCAGGGAGGTTCTCGGTCGCGCACCCTAGACAGGCATGCGTGTCACCTTCTCCTGTGGTCTCAGAGCAGATTCCTATCTCTAAAAGCGGTTCATGTCCCAGGGGTTCTGAACCTCGCAGCAGATTTTCTGTCGAGACAGAAACTCCGATCGGGAGAATGGATGTTGAACCGCCAGATGATGGCCCTGACCTGGAAGGTTTTTGGAGAGGCGGAGGTGGACCTCTTTGCATCTCAAGAGTCGTCCCAATGCCTGCTTTGGTTCTCCCTGAGTCCCCCAGCCCCATTGGGGATAGATGCGTTCGCTCACCCTTGGCCAACGCAGAAACTCTATGCCTTCCCACCCATCAAACTGATCCAGGCGGTCTTGGCCAGAGTGAGAGAGAGCAGAGTCCGCCTCCTCCTGGTAGCTCCGTTCTGGCCATCTCAGCCATGGTTTTCGGAGCTAATTCCTCTACTGGAATCTTCCCCTTCGAGGATCCCGGTCAGGGAAGATCTGCTGTCCCAGCTACAGGGCAGGATATGGCATCCTCGCCCAGACATGTGGAAGCTGTATGTTTGGCCGATCAGAGGCCGTTAGCATTAAGCTCTGGTCTCCCAACTGACGTTCAGGAGACTATTGCGAGTGCTAGAGCCCCTTCTACAAGGAGATTATATTCTTCCAAATGGAAGGTTTTTGAGACTTGGTGTTTAGCACATGATAGGAGCCCAGTTAACTGCCCTGCCGGTTCAGTACTGGAATTCTTGCAGGAGAAGTTTGCGGCTGGAGCAGTCGCTACCACTCTCAGAGTTTATGTCGCGGCTATTGCAGCGCATAGGGAATCGGATGAGATTCCCCTAGGCAAATTAAGGTTAGTTTCTGCCTTTATGCGTGGGGTTAAGCGCCTGAAACCGGCTCGCTCCCCTAGAGTTCCCTCATGGGATCTTTCTGTTGTCCTAGAGTAGGGCTATTCAATTGGCGGCCCGCGGGCCAAATGCGGCCCGCCAATCATCTCCATGCGGCCCGACGGCACCAACCTCCCTCCTCCTCTTTTCCTTCCTATATTGCATTAGTTTTATTAGGTGGGGAATATATAATTAATGCTTGTTATGAAATTATGTCAGTTTCTTTGTAAAGGTGCGTATAGTTTTTAACTAGCGTTTAGGCTTTTCTTTACAGTGCGAGTGAGTAGCCTGTGGTTAACAAGTCTCACTGTCAGAATATTTTCATTTAAGCATAACAATTATAAAAAAATATTATTTCTCACCAACAGCTATAAGTTTGTATAAATAATTTATTTGTTCCAAGGAAAATAGTTGTACACAGCTGGAAATTATCAAGTCTACTGTTGGGTACCACATTTCCAAGTAAATACCACATTTTTTAGGGTTACTTTAACTTATTTATTGAAACTGTTATGTTTCAATAATTAAGATAAACCCCCAAACCAACCCACCGGCCCACCTCTACTTTTCGATTTGATAATGCGGCCCTCGAATGAAATTAATTGAATAGCCCTGTCCTAGAGGGTTTGACAAACGCCCCCTTTGAGCCCTTGGAGTCAGCTCCGGATAGGATTCTGACTCTTAAGGTTTCTCTTTTGTTAGCTTTGTCCTCATTAAAGCGGGTGGGAGACTTACAAGCTCTTTCTGTTAGCGAGTCCTGCTTGGACTTTGCCCCTGGCCTGGTCAAAGTTTCCTTGAGGCCGAGACCAGGGTATGTCCCCAAGGTTCTTTCCTCAACTTTCCGCTCTCAGGTTGTTAACCTTAACGCTTTCCACCCTCCTCCATTTTCGTCTGAGGAAGATAGGAAGCTTAACTTGCTCTGCCCAGTTCGTTCTCTTAAGATATATGTAGACCGCTCAGGCGGTTGGAGGAAATCTAACCAGCTTCTGGTTTGCTTGGGTGCTAGCCGCCGTGGGCTTGCTGCATCAAAGCAGAGTATTTCTCACTGGGTCACAGAGGCTATCTCGTTGGCTTACGGGGTGCGTGGCTTGCCTTCACCTCTTAACAATAGAGCACATTCCACCAGGAGTGTAGCATCTTCTCAAGCTCTTTTTGAGGAGCACTTTTGGAGGATATTTGTGTTGCGGCAGGCTGGTCCTCTCCGCACACTTTTGTAAGGTTCTATAGCTTGGATCTTGACATGACCCCGGGTTCCCAGGTCCTTTCTGCATGAACTCATTTCGGTCGTTGTCTCTTTTATCGACCAGTCATAAAAAGCACTCTAGCTTGGCGAGTTTGGTAGTCCGTTCCCACTGCGCTTTCCGCAGCGTTGAGTGAACCTATGAAAGAGAACGTCTCTGGTTACTTGCGTTACCTATGTTCTCTGAATAGGGAACCAGACGCTGCGTTAGCGGCCTAGCTCCTTGCGCTGCTGACAGTTTCTTTTCGGCAGTGAAATCTGAGGAGCAGATGGCGCGCGCGCGCGCGCGAATACGTAATGATGCGACGTAAGAGCGTCGGTGCGGAGCCATATCCCGCGGACGCCATCAGCCAATGAATTGGCGTGATTCTATAGGCTTCAGACAATCGGCACATTCAGAGAATATCCCACTGCGCTTTCCACAGCGTCTCGTTCCCTATTCAGAGAACATAGGTTACACAAGTAACCAGAGACGTTTTTAATAGACCTAATAGTTTTGAATACATTTAATGGGGAAAAATACCTCATTCAGCCTTATCTAGCTTAACGCAGAGTAACGAAACTCTATTCGATCTGGTAAAAATAATTAACTGTGATGTATGCCAGGTCTCATTTTGAAGGCAAAAGTCCCGCTGATCTCATTGATTTCCTTCAAAACTCTGTGTGAGAGTATGGGTCAGCTGTACACATCGTCATGTGTTGCGGTGACTGTGTCCACTGCTTCTGTCGAGCAGACACTCTCAGCCCTAAAGCCAAGTAAAACTTATTCCAGAAATTTTAATGTGAACAGACTCGACTTTCAGCATTAGCCTTTGTAGAAAAGACTTATTGTTGACTCAACTGAAACGCACAGATAACCTGTACAACAACAGAGTACAATCGAAGTAGCCTACTCTTGAGGAAAGAAAAAAAGGATAGATTATGTGTAAAAAAAATAATCAGTAGTTTTGATGAGTGTAATGATGAGCAACGTTTTGGGTCCATTACTTTTTACTTTGTTCATTAATGACCTCTGTGAAGTGTCTAAGATATTACAGTTTTTGATGTTTGCCGATGATACTAATATTTTTTACTCTGGAAATAATCTGTCAGAAATTACAGAAAATATAAATTCAGAAAATGGTAAAAATTAAGAAATGGTTTGACAAAAACAAATTGTTTAAATTGGGAGAAAACAAAATACATGATTTTTGGTAATCGTAAAAAGAATGAAAATGTAAAAATAGCAATTGAAGGAACTGATATTGAAAGAGTTAATGCGAAAACATTTTTAGGTGTTATTTTGGATGATGAGTTGAATTGGAAAGATCACATAGTTTATATTAAGAGTAAAGTTTGTAAAAGCATTGGGGTCTTGTATAAAGTTAGACTCTTCATTGCATATGCTGTACAATGCCCTACTTCCATATGTAGTTGGATACTGCACAGAGGTCTGGGGTAATACATAGCAACACAAAACCTCTGCTTTTGTTACAGAAAAAAAAGCATTAAGGATTATTAACAAGACAGGCTACAGAGAACACACCAATAGTTTATTTGTAAATTCTGGACTGCTAAAATTCAAAGATTTGGTTGATTTGAAGATTTAGATTTTTATGTGGAAAGCAAAGCAGAGAGTTCTGCCTAGGGTTTTACAAAATGTATTCACTCTCGTATCAGAGGAAGATGGCCATAGAAGGCAATATTATCTTATAACTCTTTTCGCAAGTACTAAACAGATGTGTTTGTCTATTTACGGAGTTAAACTGTGGAACACCTTGGACTATGAACTGAAGTATTCCAAAAGAAATGTAAGAATTTGTATAAGAAAAAAATACAGGAATGTTACAATGAAAATGATGTCAATGGTGATAATTAAGTGTAAAGATAGGTATTACTGAAAATATTTGGTGATTGTGGTTGATCACACAAAAAGCGACAGGTAGCCTATTAGGCCTATAAGATTTTTTTCTTCTTCCTGTTCCTTTTTTTCCGTTCATGGAAACAAAACAAAAAAATTTTCAAAACGGCATGAACAAATAAATAAATAAACAATGCTTATTTTTGTCCCTTTTTTTCCGTGCTGAAAATGATTTTCTTCTTAATTTTTCTTGTAAATTTATGATCGAAACTTTTTGTTTTCAAACATTCGTACTTTTGTACGTCTGAAGAACGACATACAAGGAAGGCTCTGTTTCTGAACTTTTTAATCTGAACGCAAAACAACATGATCGCGCCAGCCGAACTACGTAGGCTACTCGTTTCTCTCTACCGACTTTTCCCGAACTCTGCGCATTAACTCTATACTGTCGGTGCCAAATTAAACAGCAATTTCACAACAATTATAAAGAGTCTGTGCGCTATTACAAGCATTTTAAGAGGTGGAATAATTCAGGTATACGACACCGCTGAAGAAATACTGGTTTTCTGTGTCTATCATTAGACCCCACCTTCCCTGATATAACATCAGCACTCTTAATTTACGGGTAGGCCTATTTATTTAGAAATAAATTATATAAATGATTTCAAAGTTTGAGACACTAAGCACAAATTAATAAAATGACAGACCTGACATATATATAAAAAAAAAAAATTTTTACAACAATCCCTGGCCTACTTATTTATAATTGTATTTATTTTGGTAATGTAAATATGTAAACGCCATTTTAAGGTTAACTCTTTTTGTTGTTGTGGCTTTTATAACGTTTAATATTTTTAAAGTAATTTTCTCCAGTAGATACCGATAATTAAACTGTGTAATTTAAGCAGTAGGGAATGTGTGTCCACCAAAAAGAGAATTCAATATTATAATAATTTCAAGAAATTTATGTTTCATTAAGTAGCCTACGTTTTTACAAAAGTACAAGAAAGCATTTCATTAGTTGATGAGGAAGTGAGATCACCTGAGTAAAGCTCTCTCACCTTGAGTTACTGTAGTTTACCGCAGTTTCCCAACATCACTGTGCTTCCAGACACGAACTGTTTAATCCTGCAGAAGTAAGTAGAAATATTAAACACTTTGATGCTCGAGTTTTCTGACTTAAACAATCGTTTTATGCCCTGTGTAAAATGGCGCACAGTAAAACTCTGAAAATACTTTCACTTCTGAAACCTGAAGTTTCCAAACCTGTTCGGTGAGAAAAATCGAGCTCATGACGTCTAGTTCATAAACAGCTCAGTTATTGTGACAGAGAATAATACCTCAGTAGTTTTGAACAGTTATCATTTAAAGATTTTATGATTATGTGTTGGCAATCCTTTCTTATAAAGACATGTTTGAGAGTGGGTGGTTATTGGGTTATTTAATCTCATAAATATTAAGTTATGCACAAAGAATATCAAAAATCCTGGATCTGTATATTAAAAGTAGAGAATTTACCCATTTCAGGAAAAATGTAAATAAAAAACATTAGGCCTACATGTAAAAGAAATCCTTTAAGTAGCACATCAAGTTTTCATTGCACAGTGATTTCAGGGATATATAGTAACATATTATGTATTGTCTCTTTCTTCTTCTTAAATGATTTTATGTAAGGCATTGTGAATCACCTGTGTATGAAATGTGCAATATTAACCGAATTGCAGTGCTGTGCTCTATCATGTAGAGGGAAAACACACACACACACACACACACACACACACACACACACACACACACACACACACACACACACACACACACACACACACACACACACACACACACACACACACACACACACACACACACACACACACACACACATATAAACGTGTGTTTATTACTCTGCCACGAGAGGGAGCCATTCCCTTTAAATGTTTCTATGAACATGCACGGTCTACAAGTGTATATGCATATAACAAGATACAAGTATGCAGCATATTTTATGTATTTTAACTTTTTAAAGTAATTTATGTAAATATATTACCATGAACTGATTTACTTTTCAAAGACAATCATTTGGATAATCTAAAAAAATGTCCACCAGTGTGTTGCTGCCTGCTCATTTGCATAAAGAAACATGATCATATAAGAGATGTGGTATTTGAAATAAATCTCTATAAGGTCTCTGTGTCTCTGGAATTTAACTTTATTTTTCCACATGTTTGTGTCTGTAAATGTCTTCAGAATAACAGCACAATTTTGAGAAAAAACATGCAGTGTCCAACACACACCATCCTCCTCCACTCCTGTGTGTGTGTGTGTGTGTGTGTGTGTGTGTGTGTGTGTGTGTGTGTGTGTGTGTGTGTGTGTGTGTGTGTGTGTGTGTGTGTGTGTGTGTGTGTGTGTGTGTGTGTGTGTGTGTGTGTGTGTGTGTGTGTGTGTGTGTGTGTGTGTGTGTGTGTGTGTGTGTGTGTGTGATCTGCAGGTCAAAGGTCACGCTGGGACTGAAGCAGGACGTGGGAATGAGACGCAGGAAGAGGAGGATGTTCCTCTCAATGTTTATATGTCCTGAAAAACAGCAGAAAGAAAGAAAAGAACAGATGGAGGGATGTTTTCTTCACAACAAGAATTATTATTATATGTCACACTCTTTATAGTGAGTGATCATGATTGAGAATATGTTTTATGTTGAATACACTGATGTGTGTTCTCTTTCATAGGTTCTCTCAACGCTGCGGAAAGCGCAGTGGGATATTCTCTGAATGTGCCGATTGTCTGAAGCCTTATAGAATCACGCCAATTCATTGGCTGATGGCGTCCGCGCAATATGGCTCCGCCCCGACGCTCTTACGTCGCATCATACGTATTCGCGCGCGCGCCATCTGCTCCTCAGATTTCTCTGCCTTCAGAACGAAGCGGTCACGTTTGCCCTTCGCTCGTGATTTTTCTGAGCTACAATTACATCTAGGATTATTCTCGGCGCTTCTGCGACTGTTCAAGCGGAACTCTGTTTCTCCTTACGGTGAAGCTGCCATGGATTACAGACGCTGTACTCCGCCATGTGCTCGTTACATCGCTAACGACGACCCACACAGTAAGTGCGTTAAATGTTTGGGTTTTTCACATGCGCGTGAGGCAGTTATAGGATCGTCTAAATGCAAATTCTGTGAAAATTTGTTGCTCAAAACCCTCAAATTGCGGCTCGCGGTCTTTGAGAGGGAATCATTCGTCTCCCCCTGTCGCGCTCCCGAGGCCTCTCGAGGATCCGCGACCTGGGGTTCGGATGTAGAGCTTGAGGATGCGGAGTTCGAGCAGATGAGCCCCGCTCTTTCTCTCCCTCCCCTCAGCACGCGCGAGACATGCCAGTCGAATTTTCACACGATTATTTGCGCCCCAGCCCGGGAGCACGCGACGCGGTTTCTTTCGGGCTGGAGGATATACTTTTTACCGAGGCTTCCGACTCCGAGGATTTCGGGCCTACTCTCGCCGACGAGGTTATCCCGCCGGGTGGCCAGGAAGCGTGGCCTACTGCGGCCTACGCGGAGCTCGTTGACGTGCTTTCGCGCGCTACGGAGAAGCTCACTATTGATTGGCCCGACGAGCCACGTGAGTCTCAGTCGTCGAAACTCGACGAAAGGCTTCTCAGTGGCCCTAATTCTAGGCCTCAACGGAGGAAGCTGCCATTTTTCAGTGATCTGCATCATGAGATCTCCAGATCCTGGAAGCAGCCTTTCTCTTCGCGCCTCACTAATGCGGCTGCTGCTGATTTCACCAACCTGGTAGGTTCTGTGGAACAGGGCTATTCCGCCATTCCGGCGATTGAGGAAACTCTAGCCGACCATCTTGCTCCGTCGTCTGCGCCGTCCTGGAAGTCGCGCCCCCTTCTCCCTTCTAAAGCATGTAGGACTACTTCCTCTCTCATTGGGAAATCCTACATGGCGGCTGGGCAGGCAGGCATGACCCTGCACACTATGGCCATTCTTCAGGCCTACCAGGCGGACGTCCTGAAGGAAATGGACGAGGGTGACGGTGTGACCCCTGAAGCGGTCAAGGAGCTTCGTAAGGCTACGGATTTAGCCTTAAGAGCCACCAAGCATACCGCACGTGCTATAGGTCGCTCTATGGCTGGTTCTGTTGCGGTGGAGCGCCACTTGTGGCTTAATCTCACGGAGATCCGTGATAAAGAGAAGGTTTTCCTCTTGGACGCCCCCATTTCTCAAACAGGGTTGTTTGGTGAGGCGGTCAACACAGTGGTTGAGAAATTCCGCTCCTCCAAATCCCAATCGGCCGCGTTCAGACAGTTCATGCCCAGGAGGGCTAGGGAACCTTCTGCTCCCCCCCCGGTGCGACCCAGAGAACGTCCCTCTCATAGACCGGAGTTCTCTTCCAGAAGAAGCGAACCAGGGCATCCCCCACCTGCCACGGTTTGGGGAGCCCGCGGTCGCCCGTTTCCCCGTCAACGGCCTCACAAGCGCCTCCAGTTGAAGCGGTCCGACAAACCGACTGCTCCGGCGGCGCAGAGCCGTTCCTGACCCTCCGGTCAGAAAAAGGAGAGCTCCTCTGGTTCCTCAGGGTTGGGTCAGACCGCGCAAGCGTTTCTGCCCACCTCCCAGCTCTCCTTTCCTTGCCCTGTCACCTTCGCCACTCAGAGTGTCTCGAAGTGCAGGCCATATTTCACCTTCTCTACTCAGTCTGGTGCGGGAGGAAGGAGACGCTTTCGGCTTTCTCCCCTCACCCCCCACGCTCTCTATAACTACCGGCCGCATTCTCGGAGGCACTTTCCGTTTTCCTCCGAAGCAGGCGGACCTGGTCACCATGACCCCAATCTCGATGCCTCCCATCACGTGCCAGGACGCCGATGGCCCTCCTGCACAGTCAACCTCTTTACCCCAGGAGAGTCAACACGGCACCCTTACTCAGGTATGTCGTCTGCATTACAACATCCCTCCTCCTCTGTCACATTTCCTTCCAGAGTCAAGTCAAGTCAAGTCACCTTTATTTATATAGCGCTTTTTACAATACAAATTGTTTCAAAGCAGCTTTACAGAGATAACAGGAAAACAATGTTGTAATAGTATTGTTCAATTGAAAATTAAATGTCCCCAACTAAGCAAGCCAAAAGGCGAAGGCAACAGTGGCAAGGAACCAAAACTCCATCAGGTGACAGAATGGAGAAAAAAACCTTGGGAGAACCCAGGCTCAGTCGGGGGGCCAGTCCTCCTTTGGCCAACGAATGAACAGTGTATGATTATGAGTTAGGCAGCATAATGCCAGGAGTCAGATGGGATCAGAACTTTCACGATATTATCCAGTTCATCTGGTTGGGTTGGGTCATCCGGCCGGTGAGGAGATGAGTGGAGAGTTGTCCATGGGCCTTCACAGCCCTGATAATGCGTGTCGACGTGTCCATGTGATGGTCCTTCATCAGATCTGGATATGCCCTGGATCCGGCGGTCTGCGGTAAACCTCGGGATAAACAGAGAGACTAATATTAGCGTAGACGCCATCCTTCTTATGATGTACAAAGTACATCAGGAATTATGGGAAGTGTTCCCGGTTCCGGCTGATCTAATCTATGCAGCCTAACATTGAATTATAGAAATCTATAATGTGTTATGTGTATGCTAAGCCAAAGAGATGTGTTTTTAGTCTAGATTTAAACTGACAGATTGTATCTGCTTCCCGGACCGTGTTAGGAAGATTGTTCCAAAGTTTTGGTGCTAAATAGGAAAAGGATCTACCGCCAGCAGTCGATTTTGATATTTTAGGTATTATCAACTGGCCAGAATTTTGAGATCGCAATAGACGTGAAGGACTATAATGCGTTAAGAGCTCGCTCAAGTACTGGGGAGCTAAACCATTCAGTGCTTTGTAAGTAATCAGCAATATTTTAAAATTTATACGATGTTTAATAGGCAGCCAATGCAGTGTTGACAGAACCGGGCTAATATGGTCATACTTCCTGGTTCTGGTAAGAACTCTAGCGGCTGCGTTTTGAACTAGCTGTAGTTTGTTTAATAAGCGTGCAGGGCAACCACCCAGTAGAGCATTACAATAATCTAGCCTTGAGGTCATGAACGCATGAACTAATTGTTCCGCATTTGTCAGTGAGAGCATATGACGTAATTTAGATATATTTTTAAGATGGAAAAATGCGGTTTTACAAATACTAGACACGTGACTTTCAAATGAAAGATTGGTATCAAAGAGCACACCCAGGTTCCTAACTAACGTCGAAGACTTAACAGAGCAGCCATCAAGTGTTAGACAGTATTCTAGGTTATTAGGTGAGGAAGTTTTTTGTCCAATGATTAGAATCTCTGTTTTTTCAGAATTTAGTAATAGGAAATTACTGGTCATCCAATTTTTTATATCAGCTATGCATTCCGTTAATTTTGTGAATTGGTAAGTTTCGTTAGGTTTTGAAGAAATATACAGCTGAGTATCATCAGCATAACAGTGAAAGCTAATTCCATATTTCCTAATTATATCTCCTAATGGTAGCATGTACAGAGTGAAGAGCAGCGGTCCTAGTACTGAGCCTTGTGGTACGCCATACTGAACTTGTGATCGATAAGACATCTCTTCATTTACTGCTACAAACTGATATCGGTCAGATAAGTATGATTTAAACCATGCTAGTGCAATTCCGCTAATGCCAACATAGTTTTCTAGTCTATTTAAAAGAATGTTGTGGTCGATAGTATCAAATGCCGCACTAAGATCAAGTAACACTAATAGAGAGATACAACCACGATCGGATGATAGGAGCAAATCATTTGTGACTTTAATGAGAGCAGTCTCAGTACTATGGTACGGTCTAAATCCGGACTGAAAATCCTCGCAGATATTATTTCTTTCTAAAAAGGAACACAGTTGTGAGGATACTGCTTTTTCTAGTATCTTTGACAGAAAAGGCAGATTCGAGATCGGCCTGTAATTGACTAATTCTGTAGGATCAAGTTGCGGTTTTTTAACAAGCGGTTTAATCATAGCCAACTTAAAGGTTTTTGGTACGTATCCTAATGACAAAGATGAATTAATGATATCTAGAAGAGGATCTATGACCTCTGGAAGCATCTCTTTCAGTAGCTTAGTCGGTATAGGGTCTAGCATACAAGTTGTCGATTTAGATGAATTAACAATTTTGCAAAATTCTTCCTCTCCTATAGCAACAAATGAATCAAAATGCTCCTCACGGAGACTACAATATACTCCCTGATGCGATACTGTAGTAGACGGTTGCATAGTTATAATTTTGTCCCTGATATTATCAATCTTATAAGTGAAGAAGTTCATAAAGTCATTACTGCTGTGTTTCTTATAAACTTCTGGGCTTGAAGCTTTCTTTTTCGTTAGTTTAGTCACTTGTTCAAATAAATACCTAGGATTATGTTTATTTTCTTCTAATAGGGTTGAAAAATAATTAGTTCTAGCATCTTTTAAGGCCTCTCTGTAAGCAATCGAGCTCTCCTTCCATGAAATCCGAAATACCTCTAGTTTTGTTTTCTTCCAGTTTCGCTCCATTTTTCTGGCTGCTCTCTTAAGGGCCCGGGTGTGCTCATTGTACCACGGCGTTGGACTATTTTCTTTACAAAGGGAGTGGGAACGCTTACCAGGGGTATCGTCCTGGGTTCTTCGCACAATTCGGTTCGGCTACACTCTTCAGTTTTGCCGCAATCCCCCCTGTTTCAACGGGGTGTTTCCTACTGTAGTAGACAGCGCCGCTCAGGCTTCTGTACTGCAGCAGGAAATCTCTTCCCTCCTTCTCAAAGGAGCAATAGAGGAGATTACTCCAGGGGAAACCGAGCGGGGCTTTTACAGCCGTTACTTCCTGGTCCCGAAGAAGGGCGGCGGTTTGCGTCCCATACTGGACCTCCGCCGACTGAACTTCGCCCTTTACAAAGGGAAATTCAAGATGTTGACGCTGAAAGCTATCATATCTCAGATTCGGCCAGGGGATTGGTTCGTGACGATAGACCTAAAGGATGCTTATTTTCACATCCAGGTTGTACAGCGACACAGGCAATTCCTCAGGTTCGCCGTTGGAGAAAGGGCGTTCCAGTACAGGGTCCTTCCCTTCGGCCTATCTCTAGCTCCAAGGACATTCACAAAGTGCATGGATGCAGCTCTGGCCCCATTGCGGCTCCAGGGCATCCGTGTTCTAAATTACCTGGACGATTGGCTCATTTTAGCCCAATCCAGGGAGCTAGTGGCCCACCACAGAGACGTCGTTCTGAGTCAGGAGGGTCACCATGTCATTGTCAGAACGGACAATATGGCAGTGGTGTCTCGTGTGAACCGGCAGGGAGGTTCTCGGTCGCGCACCCTAGACAGGCATGCGCGTCACCTTCTCCTGTGGTCTCAGAGCAGATTCCTATCTCTAAGAGCGGTTTATGTCCCAGGGGTTCTGAACCTCGCAGCAGATTTTCTGTCGAGACAGAAACTCCGATCGGGAGAATGGATGTTGAACCGCCAGACGATGGCCCTAATCTGGAAGGTTTTTGGAGAGGCGGAGGTGGACCTCTTTGCATCTCAAGAGTCATCCCAATGCCCTCTTTGGTTCTCCCTGAGTCCCCCGGCCCCATTGGGGATAGATGCGTTCGCTTACCCTTGGCCAACGCAGAAACTCTATGCCTTCCGCCCATCAAACTGATCCCGGCGGTCTTGGCCAGAGTGAGAGAGAGCGGAGTCCGCCTCCTCCTGGTAGCTCCGTTCTGGCCATCTCAGCCATGGTTTTCGGAGCTAGTTCCTCTACTGGAGTCTCCCCCTGGAGGATCCCGGTCAGGGAAGATCTGCTGTCCCAGCTACAGGGCAGGATATGGCATCCTCGCCCAGACATGTGGAAGCTGTATGTTTGGCCGATCAGAGGCCGTTAGCATTAAGCTCTGGTCTCCCAACTGACGTTCAGGAGACTATTGCGAGTGCTAGAGCTCCTTCTACAAGGAGATTATATTCTTCCAAATGGAAGGTTTTTGAGACTTGGTGTTTAGCACATAAGAGCCCAGTTAACTGCCCTGCTGGTTCAGTACTGGAATTCCTGCAGGAGAAGTTTGCGGCTGGAGCAGCCGCTACCACTCTCAGAGTTTATGTCGCGGCTATTGCAGCGCATAGGGAATCGGATGAGAATCCCCTAGGCAAGTTAAGGTTAGTTTCTGCCTTTATGCGTGGGGTGAAGCGCCTGAAACCGGCTCGCTCCCCTAGAGTCCCCTCATGGGATCTTTCTGTTGTCCTAGAGGGTTTGACGAAAGCCCCCTTTGAGCCCTTGGAGTCAGCTCCGGATAGGATTCTGACTCTTAAGGTTTCTCTTTTGTTAGCTTTGTCCTCATTAAAGCGGGTGGGAGACTTACAAGCTCTTTCTGTTAGCGAGTCCTGCTTGGACTTTGCCCCTGGCCTGGTCAAAGTTTCCTTGAGGCCGAGACCAGGGTATGTCCCCAAGGTTCTTTCCTCAAGTTTCCGCTCTCAGGTAGTTAACCTTAATGCTTTCCACCCTCCTCCATTTTCATCTGAGGAAGATAGGGAGCTTAACTTGCTCTGCCCAGTTCGTTCTCTTAAGATATATGTAGACCGCTCAGGCGGTTGGAGGAAATCTAACCAGCTTCTGGTTTGTGTCGGTGCTAGCCGCCGTGGGCTTGCTGCATCGAAGCAGAGGATTTCTCACTGGGTCACAGAGGCTATCTCGTTGGCTTATGAGGTGCGTGGCTTGCCTTCACCTCTTAACATTAGAGCACATTCCACCAGAAGTGTAGCATCTTCTCAAGCTCTTTTTAGAGGAGCACTTTTGGAGGATATTTGTGTTGCGGCAGGCTGGTCCTCTCCGCACACTTTTGTAAGGTTCTATAGCTTGGATCTTGACATGACCCCGGGTTCCCAGGTCCTTTCTGCATGAACTCGTTTCGGTCGTTGTCTCTTTTATCTACCAGTCATAAAAGCGCTCTAGCTTGGCGAGTTTGGTAGTCCGTTCCCACTGCGCTTTCCGCAGCGTTGAGAGAACCTATGAAAGAGAACGTCTCTGGTTACTTACGTAACCTATGTTCTCTGAATAGGGAACGAGACGCTGCGTTAGCGGCCAAGCTCCTCGCGCTGCTGACAGTTTCTTTTCGGCAGAGAAATCTGAGGAGCAGATGGCGCGCGCGCGAATACGTATGATGCGACGTAAGAGCGTCGGGGCGGAGCCATATTGCGCGGACGCCATCAGCCAATGAATTGGCGTGATTCTATAAGGCTTCAGACAATCGGCACATTCAGAGAATATCCCACTGCGCTTTCCGCAGCGTCTCGTTCCCTATTCAGAGAACATAGGTTACGTAAGTAACCAGAGACGTTTTCTGTTGTACAGATCAACAGGCCGGAGCGCATTAAAGGTTTTCTGTGAGAACAGTGTGTGTTAGCGGCCGCTAAGTTAATAACTAATAATCTTTATAATGGAAGTAAATCAATCAAAAGCTAACTTTATCTGGACAATAACTTTATTCTAGATCTAAACAATCTCTGTTTCCTATTATCACTCAAGCCCGTAGGCAGGGGGGGTTCGGGTGGTTCGAACGAACCCCCCCTACTCACTGCCAAAGGTCCAGAATTTAAGTCGTGTTTTTTTCATGTGATTATTGTCATCATTGTTTTAATCAATGCTTGTGACAAATATTCTGGGTTGCTGTTTCAAATTAATATGCTTATTGTAGCTGGACGTGTGTGTGTGCCGCGCGTGCAGTTCAGAGAGAGTACGCAATAGGCTACACTTTTCAAAGCAACGGTGAAGAAGCATCGCCTCTGAATGATAGGGCGGGGGATCCATTCCGAGGCTTTGGGAATTGAGAGTAGATTCCACTGTCTATGGTAGATTCCAAACCTTCAAAATGCAAAGGTTGGAATCGATTCCATAAAGGGGAATGATCTTACTCGTTGTAGTTTAGGACAAGCAATAAATCTGATTTATGAAATCAATCGACAAAAACAATCAAATTAATTTTTAAGTCATTAAATTCAAGTTCACGTATACTTTTCCCTCCGCTGCGGCTGTCTGTCATTCATTCTCCATTCAGCATCAAACAGCGCGTCATGTTCGGGTAGGCTACGACAGTCAACATGATGAAACTCTCTCCAAGATGATTCAATGTTAATATTATTATACTTGATCTGTAGATAAAGGTCTATGGTTTCGCATAAAATGACTATATTGCTGGACTGCTGTATCTTTACCGTGTGTCTGTTAGATCACAACACAGGAGAGCACTTTCATTCTTCACGCGCACAGTAACTGAAATTTAAAACTGTTAAAAGAAAAGGCTCAATAAACTATTGTATAGATGTCAAAAAATGCATCTCAAAATGCATCAGATTGATGCTTTAAAATATGGAATATTTAAAATTTTCTCACGGGGGAGCATGCCCCCGGACCCCCCTAAAGGGGTAATATCCTTCTAATAGTCATATATATATATATATATATATATATATATATATATATATATATATATATATATATATATATATATATATATATATATATATATATAATATATATATATTAAAAGGATTTATATATTTTATCCACTCAATAGTCTACAATATAACAGCCATATATAGCGTAATTATAATAATAAAATATTTTAGGTGCATCAAAAAGCGTGCTCGTTAACCAGCAGATAAGCTAATCCAGCACAAATTGGTGCATAAAAGGTCACCAAAATGAAGTATTTGAACCTCATAATTAAATACAAAAGGAGGAAAAAAAACTGCAAAAAGGTCCACTTTATGAAAAAAAGAACCCCCCCTTTCAATAGGCTGGCTACGGACCTGTCACTGTAAAGCTGCTTTGAAACTCTATAGAGTGAGAGAGAGAGAGAGAGAGAGAGAGAGAGAGAGAGAGAGAGAGAGAGAGAGAGAGAGAGAGAGGAGATACACCTACTGTTCACCTCATGGTTGCTCAACAGTTGACTACATGATCACAGATTTAGATATATTCTCTTTCAGAGCATTCACGGTCAAACCACTAACACCCCTATCAGATCACAGCCAAATTACTGTGTATCTAAAAAGGAAAGAAAATACTAACATACACCCAATACAACCCAGTAAGCTGTACAACATCAAAAATATTTACAGATGGGTTCAAAACAGCACTGAAAAATACCTGGCCGCATTTGACCACCCCCAGGTGTGCTTACTTATGGATAACTTCATAAAATATGATTATCATCATACTGAAGATGGCGTAAATCTGGCTGTAGAAAACATAAATTACATATTTGATTATCTGGCAACAATATCTAATCTTAAAACCACTAAGAAAAATCATAAGCAAAAACAAAATAATGAAAAATGGTTTGATTCGGATTGTAAAAGAATAAAGAAAAATTTAAGAAAGCTTGCAAATCAAAAACACAGACAGCCAGACGATCCAGATTTACGTCTTCATTATTGTGAGGAGCTTAAAAAATATAAAAATACACTCAGAAAGAAGAAAGAACAGTACATCCAAAATCAGCTCAACACTATTGAAGAATCTGTCCATTCAAACAGTTTCTGGGACAACTGGAATCTCCTGAATAAAAAGAAACACGAACAAATTACTATACAAGACGGAGACACCTGGAAAAATCACTTTGAACAACTTTATAGCAAATTAGACATGAATATAAAACAAACACAAATATATGAAAAATTAAACCATATAGAGAGCATAATTGGCAAACACCAAAACCCGCTAGATTACCCAATCACAGAAAAAGAGCTGATGGATAAAATTCAGGCTCTGCCAACAAAAAAGGCAAGAGGACCAGACGGCATCCTTAACGAAATGCTTAAAAATACAAACCCCAAATTCCAATTGGCCATAATGAAACTGTTCAACTTGGTTCTGAGTGTTGGTCATTTCCCTGACAGCTGGAATAGAGGACTTATAACGCCCATATTCAAGAGTGGAGACAAATCAGACCCCAACAATTACAGAGGCATCTGTGTGAGCAGTAACCTGGGGAAGATGTTCTGCAGCATCATCAACACCAGACTCGTTCACTTCCTCACAGAGCACAATGTCCTGAGCAAAAGCCAGATTGGATTCTTACCAAATTTTAGAACATCAGATCATATTTTCACCCTACATAGCCTGATTGATAAATACATCAACCAAAACAAAACCAAAATATCTGCTTGCTTTGTAGATTTCCAGAAGGCCTTTGATTCGATTTGGCATGAAGGCCTTCTTTCTAAACTTCTAGAATCAGGTATCGGGGGCAAAACATACAACATTATAAAAACAATGTACTCAAACAATCAATGTGCAATTAAAATTGGCAATAAACAAACCGAGTTCTTCACTCAAGGGCGAGGTGTGAGACAGGGCTGCCCACTATCACCGACCCTCTTCAATATTTACATTAATGAATTGGCGAAACTCCTAGAAGAATCAGCAGCTCCTGGCCTCACACTACATGACTCCAGTATAAAGTTCCTCCTGTACGCAGATGATCTGGTCCTGCTGTCTCCAACAGAAGAGGGTCTACAGCAGAACCTGGACACACTGCATCAGTTCTGTCAGACCTGGGCCCTGACCATTAACCCAACTAAAACTAAAGTACTAACGTTTCAGAAAAGACCCAGATGTCAGGGAAAGAGACACATTTTCACCCTTGGTATGACCAAACTTGATCATACCGCAAGCTACACATACCTCGGGCTGAAAATTAGTGCAACTGGAAACCTAAATTTGGCCGTGAATGAACTGAAAGAGAAAGCAAGAAGGGCCTTCTATGCCATCAAAAAATCCATCCAAATTGAAATACCAATCAGAATCTGGCTCAAAATATTCCAATCAGTCATACAGCCAATTGCATTATATGGCAGTGAAGTTTGGGGTCCTCTCTTAAATCACGAATTTGACAAATGGGACAAAAATCCGATTGAAACCCTGCATGCTGAGTTCTGTAAGAGTATCCTGGGAGTACAGAGGAACACACCGAACAACGCATGCAGGGCAGAATTAGGCCAATACCCTCTATTAATACACATTGAGAAACGAGCCATCAAATTTTGGAAACATCTAAAGATGAGTGACCCCAACTCTTATCATTTTAAAGCCCTTAAAAACCATGAGATGAACACTGAGAAGAGCCCGCTCCTTCAGCTGGTCCTGAGGCTCCACACACACACTAACACGACTAACACTGATCCGCCTCAGGACACTGACACACTCAGCCACACAATCCAGCCCAAACACATGATCAAAGCACAACAGGAGAATTACCTGACCTATTGGACTGAAACCACAGAAAAACAAAGTAAACTTGAATGTTATTTGGCCCTAAATAGAGACTACACCACCGCAGAATACCTGAGTACAGTGAAAGACTGTAAACTAAGAAGAATGATGACGAGGTACAGACTGAGCAATCACACTCTGAGTGTAGAGACGGGCCGACACAGACAGAACTGGCGGCCCAGAGAGAGACGCATCTGCCCGTACTGTGAGCAGGGAGAAGTGGAGACAGAGCAACACTTCCTCACCCGCTGCCCCAACTATGAGGACATTAGAGGGACTTTTTATACAAAATTTGAAATACTTTGCCCTAACTTCATACAATTAGACAACAAAACACAATTTCAACATATATTAGGTGAAAAAAGAGATTGTATCATGCTGGCAGCAAGATACATCGATGCTTGTCACAAAAAGAGAGAGTCGACGACTAATCAGTGATGCGCCCACACAAACACACACACACACACGCACACACACGCACACACACGCACACCACACACACACACACACACACACACACACACACACACACACACACACACACACACACACACACACACACACACACACACACACACACACACACACCACACACACAAAATTCTAAATTGTTCAGAGAATTTTTGAAATGTTCATAAACTGTTCTAATTATTATTATTACTATTATTTATGTATTTATTTTTATTTGGTACACTGTTAATTTGTACAATTAATTTAATTTGTACATTTAGATTTAAGTCATATTATAATATTTTATTATTTTGATGTCTTTTATGTATTCCAAGCTTTGGCAATATTGTATTGTGTACAGTCATGCCAATAAAGCAATTTTGAATTGAATTGAATTGAGAGAGAGAGAGAGAGAGAATGTGTGCCTATGTTGATCTTTGTAAGGGGGAAGCTTTGCCTTCTAGACATGAGCGTGTAATTATATATATATATATATTATTTATTATTATTTAAATATAATAAGCAAGCAAAGCAATTCCACAGGGTAAATCCGTTCATAAATAACCCGCCACATGTGTTGTGATTGGCTGCGCAGAGTAAAGAGACCGCACTGCCGTCTCTGATTGGCCCGAACTTGCACATGCAAATGAGGGAGGCGTGTCTGTTGTGTCTGTAGTCCCGCCTCGTTTCCTCTCGCAGTTGACACTGAATGAACAGCTCTGGGTCTGTAAACCTCAGATTAGAAGAAAACACTGAGAATATGGGCTATGATGGTTTTTGAAGCAAAACAGGTAAGTTTCTGTGTTGTTTTGTAAGATTATGGTTAATAAATGGGAGTAGTATTTTTGAACCGGTCATATGCGAGCGCAAGATCAACATGAACGCGCAAATACGAGTTATCAATCGCGCCACAAGAGTTTTAAAAGCTTTTAAACTGCGACCGTTAAACCGTCAGACGCGTAAACTCTTCCGTCAGCGCGAGCGCGTGAAGCTAAAGACAAACATTTCACAAAAACGCGATGTTTGGAAAGATGTCACGGTTGTTTTAGGAGGAAACGGTGAAGATGTCGGAGAGTAAATGTGGTAATCCTTTGCTCTTTGCGGGGATTTGGGTTTTAAAGCTCATGTCTGACCATCTGCCCTCAGAAAACTGCCAAAACAGCCTTAAATTAGCCAGATACCGCCAGTCTGGAGAAAACGGATGAAAAGTGAGTATAGTTTATAAAATTACATAAACAATGCAGTCAGCTGGGCCCGGAGGGTCTTCAGGCTTATACAATTATGATTATGTACATTAAAAACAGGTTTCAGAGAATATTAGTGGTTTTGATTTAAGAAAACTTTTTTCTGGTAATAAATGCGCATTCGATTTAATATACCTCAATTTTCCCTAATTAATAACTATAAATAATCATCTAAATACATTCTCATCAGTTGTCGCTGATGTGTGTGTGTAAACGTACATCTAAATCTTAAATAGAGATCGCTAAGACATGTGATCAACTGGGCGGCAACGTCATCAGAACGCAAAGAATTATGGGTATGTTTGGCCAGTTTACACAGAGTTTAGATGGGCTGGCATAGCAGGCTTGCTTTCTGGCATGAAAAAAATAAAACAGTAGTGTGAAAAACATATTATAATCCTACAAAATGCAGCGGGCTAAAGATAACATTGTCGGACCATACCGCCTAAAACTAAATCCTAATGCAAAGACGAGATATGAGGAGAAAATAAAGGAAATCAAGGGACTGGATCCTTATGAGTGACTGGTCAGGAGACGTCAACCTGTTGCCCAACTTCCAGCACCCATATACAACTACATGATATGAGATATATATAAATCAGACTCGACAATATATTCTCAATTACAAAAAGATAAATAAAATGCACAAACGTATGACAAATCTACACACGTGAAGTTTTCAGTAACTTCAAGTCGCAAGTTTAAGCACCACACTCCTCGCTCTCTCTCTCATCTATCTGCATGCAGTCAGAATTCATGTCAAGATTGCAATCCTGGAGTGTGTGTGTGTGTGTGTGTGTCCGCGAGAGGGCGCGGGCGTGAGCAGAGAGAGAGAGAGAGAGAGAGAGAGAGGAGAGAGCCCTGCTTATGAGTGACGACGGACGGAGGACAGAACCACTAAACATTCAAACGTAACCTATATGGTTACACTTTAGATCTGTGATATTAGTCTGATTTTATTTGAGATTTCGGCTTCCAAAGATTATATATTTGAGGTATTTGAGAGAGAGACGTGATCGACTGGTGGAAACATAAGAACATACTCCGTCATTTTGTTCATAACAGGACATCATTCAAACAGAACTGCAAAGTGTTTAATTATATTTGTGTACACTCGCAATAAAACACAACATTGTGCTTTTGTCGCACTCTAAACTCTGCTGCTATCCATGCCAGGCATTCGTCGCCTTTTTGTCACCTCTGAAACATGGCTTGTAGTTATTATTTTTCCACGCTGGAAAACGATAAAAGGATTTTCCGTTATTAAGCTTTATGCCACTTCTATCGTGAGAACGACTACTGCAGTTTACAACACAGCAGGTAGACGGAATCTTGTACACTGCGTTCTTCCCTCCATGCAATCAATACTGGCGCCTTCTGTTTGTGCCGCGGATCCCCAAAATGCTTTGCGTTCACCACTGGTAATACGTCACTGGTGACGTCACATTAGCAATCTCTATATTGCTGTTTACACAACTCCAGAGACACAATGAGTTCATTAGAACACATTGTGTTATTATTAATCAGTATTTTGACTCTTTTCTGAATGTTTCTCTCTTTTCTCCTTCATATGCCTCTCTCTATGTAAGCTTGTTTCTGCCACAGAATTAAAAATTTGAAAAGATAATTGCGACTTTTTATCTCACAATCTTGCAATTCTGACTTTATTTTTCAGAATTGCGTGATATAGCCTAGCTAATGTCAGAACTGCATGATATGCAATTGCGTGCAGAATAAGACTTTTTCTCGCAATTACGATGTTATATCTTGCAATTCTGACTTTATATCTCGCGATTCTGACATCTTTTCTCAGAATTGTGAGATAGGCTAGCCTATAAACTCTGAGATATAAAAGGGAAAAGTCAGAATTTTGAGTGTATTTCTCGCAATTGCTAGTTTATATCTTACACTTCTGACTTTTATTTCTCGGAATTATGACTTTATATCACACAATTCTGAGATAAAAAAAAGTCGCAATTACCTTTTTTATTTATTATTCTGTGGCGAAAACAAGCTTCAATATCTCTGTCTTGCTCTTGTATGTGCGTCTTCTGCATGTTTACCCTTCTGTTCTCCTCCTGTCTCTTCTTCTCTCTCTCTCTTCCTCTCTCTCTCTCTCTCTCTCTCTCTCTCTCTCTCTCTCTCTCTCTCTCTCTCTCTCTCTCTCTCTCTCTCTCTCTCTCTCTCTCTCTCTCTCTCTCTCTCTCTCTCTCTCTCTCTCTCTCTCTCTCTCTCTCTCTCTCTCTCTCTCTCTCTCTCTCTCTCTCTCTCTCTCTCTCTCTCTCTCTCTCTCTCTCTCTCTCTCTCTCTCTCTCCTCTCTCTCTCTCTCTCTCTCTCTCTCTCTCTCTCTCTCTCTGCCCACTCCAGCATTCCTGGAACACTTGTAGAGTTTCTGTTGGGTTCTCTGATCTCGGCACAGAACCGACGGGTCGGAGAGAAACTCCCCCTGAATTCCTCATGAAGGTCAGGAGGGGGAAAGCTGGGGTCCAAGTGCTCCTAACACGGCATTATAGTTCATCCCTAACTAACCCTAACACTGAGCTAAAGCAATACTTTACCCAGAAATCAACAATCTGTCATCATTTACTCGCCCTCAAGTTGTTCTAAACCTTTATGACTTTCATTCTTCTGCTAAAACAGCAAACGCACACTAAATGACTTCTAGTAAACAAACGGTATTGATTACCATCCGAATTCAATTTTCCATTTTATGGACAAAAACCAAAACAACAAAAAAGGGTTTCCAAACATCCATCCACCCATTTAAAAATAAAAAGTGTAATACATCTTTAAATTTGCTTGTTTTTCCTGTACGATAAAATGTATCCAGTTTAATTTAAATAATGTAAAAAAAAACATGGTTTTATAACATGATTTACAAAAGACACCCACTAAAATTTCATTCAGTGTCACAATGGTTTATAAACAAAAAGTCTTGACATTAAAATGCTTTATTTAAGACTCACAGACAGTAAGTTTTACCCATTTGCCAGCAAGACGTTTTTGTTAAAAATATCCTCTGTTAAAGTGAATGATGAGCTTAACTGCCCATATAAAGTATATGGATCCAAAATTTTTTATTATATGAAAAATTCTCCTTCTCTGTTTTGTGCAAGAAAGTAAGTCATAAGAGTTTGCAATAATGTGAGGGTGAGTAAATGAAAATAATCTATTTATATATTTAACAATAATATTAACTAGGCTATCCCTTAAGACAATGCATTTATAAAAGAATGTCAATTCTTAACTTTGCAAAGCATCTTTAAAATACAGCACTTTGGGACCATTAATAATGAACACTTTTTTTATGTTTAAAAACTCAATATCCAAGTGGTGGTGTTTGAGGAGATTCCCTGATATAATTGTAAAGCGCTTTGGGTGTACAGTAGTACATATGAAAGCGGTATATAAATGCAGAAAAAAAAGCAGGGTAGTGGATTGATAAAAACCTGCACTTTTATACTTTGGGAACATCTTTTAACTTAATTGCTGTGTTTTTCAAATGCTTTAATCCGCGAGAAGCTCCTAAAGATGAGAATGCAGCGGTTAATCACATTAATCTAGTGCATATTTACATAAAAAACGATTAAAAAGCTGCGCAGTGAATGCAAAAAGATGTTCTGTCTGTGCTTGGCACGTTTTTGCATTTAAAAATGCGAGATGCAGGGCAATGAAATAGGAAAGAAACAATACACATTTTTAATTTGTGAACTTCTGAATTTAACACAGTGTCATGGGCGAGACGTTGCAGAAGTCATGTGATCCGGTCAAAGACATCCATCTAGTTCATGTTTACATATGAAAAACAATAAAAAACTGCGCAGTGGAATGCAAAAACACGTTCTGTGTCAACAGCCTCTAACAGCACAGCATGTTTACACAGACCAACAGTTAAAACACAGCGCTGATGATGGACGAGAACACGTCTGGTGTGTCCGTGAGGAACCGCTGGACTCGCTGGATGTTGTTGTGTCCGAGAGCGCTGTACTGGCTGAAAGAGAAGGAAACGAGAGAGGCGGCTCTGAGATCTTGACGGGAAGCAAAACAGCTGCTTTATGTCAAAGGTGCCGAGTATTTTTACTGAGAGCGTGAGAGCCGTCAGAGAGAGAGACACACACACACACACACACACACACACACACACACACACACACACACACACACACACACACACACACACACACACACACACACACACACACACACACACACACACACTCTCTCACTGACTTAATGCTGCATGATGGGACTGATGTGCAGATACATATTTGACCAAATTAATTTCTTTTACAAATTACATCTATGGATGCATAAACATTGGCTTAAGTTATCAAGAAATTAATTCATTTGAAGTCTGTGTGTGTAGATTTCAAACAGTCTGTAAGAGTTTCAAACAGCTAAAATGCTACTAAATGCAAGCTAATAAGTTGAGAAGCACAACACGTATTGTACGGTGCTCGGCAGTGGTCAAAAAGCGTTGAAATTGTGAATTTTGAAGTGATCTTTTCTTGTAAACTCAGAGATTCAGGTGGCAATTACATGACCTCATGACCTTCATAACCCTTCATGATTTTCATGACCCCCCATGAAAAAACAGTAGGTAATTTGGACAGTAATTGTTTCTCATGGGGTCGTTTGTTATTTTCAACATTTACAGTGTTTGTCTGTGATTTTATTGCCGTCCGAATCCAGAATGTCAGTGTTTTTCTCCCACCACCCGCGTAAAAATCCCAGAATTACCTGTTTTTCCACAAACACCAAGGTCGTGACGTCATTTAATTGCCATTCGAATCCACATCTCTGAGTTTACAAGAAAAGATCACTTCAAAATTCACTGTTTCAATCCTTTTTGACCACTGCCGAGCACCGTACAATATATGTTGTGCTTCGCAACTTATTAGTTTGCATTTCAAAGATTAGCCTACGCTTGTATTTCTGAAATGCTGGAAAGTATTTACAAGAACAATATTTCATCAGCTCACAAAAGAGAAAGAGAAGAAAAGCATGTAAACATTTGAAATGGGCTGTTATTATGGCAGCACTTATATACATATAAAAATAAACCAAGCAGATTTGTGTTTACCTCATGTAAAATAAGAGGCTGTATAACTTATTTCTGCTAATGTTTACATTTTTTAAATGAAATAATTTTGAGAGAAAATAAAATACAAATATAGCTGCGAGCAGCGATTACGGGCCCAAGCCGGTGGCACCGCAACCCTGGTGCACCAGGGTGGCGGTACCGTCGGCTTTGGCCCTTCATCGCTGCTCGCAGCTATATTTATATATATATATATATATATATATATATATATATATATATATATATATATATATATAAAGCCAGTGGCACCGCCACCCTGGTGCCTTTAGCGTTATTGTGCACGACGTGACACAAAATATCTGCTCGCTATCTGCCGAACGGCTCTGGTAGTTCCGCTTCAGCACTGATGATGTTGTAGAATTAGTGCGCTCTGGTTGGTCTGGATTATTGGGGATTTTTTAATTTATGCAGAAATAAGTTATTTATAATACAGATAGAGAATAAAGTTAGTGTTGATTAAAATGAAAGAAAACAATTATATTGATCTGAAATATAGCACATTAATTTTAAATTTATTTAGGTTCAATTACCAAACATACAATCTTAATTTAATTTAAAGCAAACAATACATTTAAAATATATGGGTTGTATGCACATAAAAAAAAAAGAAGATATATCCAAAAAAGACAAGGCCTTAAAGCAGTGGTTCTCAATCTTGGTCCTATGGGTGCCACTGCTCTGCACATTTTATATGTCTCCTTTATCTGACACACCCACTTCAGTTAATAAAGCTCTTTCCTAACGAGCTGATGATCTGAATCAGGTGTGTTAAATGAGGGAGACATACAAACTATGCAGAGCAGTGGCTCCCTAGGACCAGGATTGAGATCCACTGCCTTAAAGGGTTAAACTCTTTTCACTGTAACACACACACACACACACACACACACACACACACACACACACACACACACACACGTCAAGTCACTTACATTTTAGATGCAATATTGACGGTTTTTTCTGTTTCAGCAGCGAAAATAGTTAAACAAAGATCACAGCAGAACCATTGCGCATCTCACAGCAACATGTTTTCTCATTACTGAATGATTCAGCATTTTGGACAAATTGGTTTACTCAAAGATTCAATTAGGGTTGTGCCGATAGACGATATCATAGTTAAGCCAGCATCGCGACCCCCCCCCCCCCCCCATGTTTCCATGGTGACGCGTCATGCTTGGCACGTGATTCACCACAGCCAAAATAGCGCTGTGTGACATGTAACGTTAGCGCTTTTATTTATAAATATTAACAAACCTGGTTACCATGTCATCAACTATCTTCTATTCTGATTCTCAAATGTGTGTAAGTGAGTTTGTTTTGTCGTTTAAAAAACAGTTTCTCCCGAAATACATGGCCGGTGAACTGGGAGAAGAATAGAGTTAACTTTATACTTACACTGTGTGTCTGATATGAATAAAATCCGTCGGCAAATATATTTGAATGGGTTGTTATTGCTGCTTCCATAGACACCATTGTGTATTTTACAAAATATAAATGTATTGTTTTGCTATAAATTATATGCATTTAAATGTCTGAAACCTAAAATAAACATTATGTGGTTAAAAACACTGAATAGTTGTGATATAATATGACAAGCACTGAACGCGTCTGTCTCTGGCTCAGCGCCAGCCACAGCGCGAAAGCACAGTCTGGATCTGGCTGCTCTGTCACGTGTACATTGTACATCATGTACATTCGCTCCTAGTGGTCAGCTGCTGCAGACTCAGAGCGTGCCGAAATCAAAATGGCTGATGAGATGTAGAGGAAAATATCTCCGCGTTGTGCCTACGCCCCTTAGCTGTTCTAAATCCACTGTAAAACACGGCTTTGCGGGGCTTATTGCTTAAGTGAAAAATTAAAACGTTAGCCCCGCCCCTCCTCCCGATATCATCGTCCATCGCGATGTTTCACTGTACACATCGTCTGATGCCAAATTGGTAGACATCGCAAACCCTAGATTCAATGACCAATCCATACCTGTCTCATTCATGAATGACTCAGTCGTTCGAACGAATCGTTTGAACGAATGAATCAATGACTCGCTCATTAAGACGGTAGCCTGGCGACACCTAGTGACGGTTCAGTGTTATGTTTAAAAGTATCATTCTTTCCAACGATTTTTAATAGACTCATATTTAAAACAATCTCATAACATCTTTTAATGCATTGTTATTTTTCAATGTAAATGATGTAATTTGATCAGCCCTACCTAGGGTAACAGCCATATAGTATCTTATTATTCTAAATAATTGAATTTATTGATCAAATTTACAAATTAAAATGAAAGATGAAGCATACATTTAATAAGACTGGACTAGGGGTGCCTTGCAGATATTACAATTATGCACTTTTAAATATACCATTGCCACCCACCGTCAATTTGGTGTGTGTGTGTGTGTGTGTGTGTGTGTGTGTGTGTGTGTGTGTGTGTGTGTGTGTGTGTGTGTGTGTGTGTGTGTGTGTGTGTGTGTGTGTGTGTGTGTGTATGTGTGTGGGTTGGTTTGTGTGGGTTGGTTTATGTGATTTATGAGGACACAAATTTGTATAATGACGTGTATTACACTGGTATTACAACTTATGGGTGGTTTATGAGGACATTTCAAAAGTCCTCATAAATCAAATGGCTTGAAAAACATAAAAAACAATGTTTTATTAAAAAAATTTAAATGCAGCATGTCTGTTATATGCCTTTACTTTATTAAAAAAACGTATTTAAAAAATACAAGGCTTAAGACATTTATTTCCTTTTTTAATGAAGGCCAAACCACACAGCAGTGAAATGGTTAATCTAGCCCCACTCCCCCTCCCCCTCCCCACACTCAGACACACACACACAGAGAGCAGGCACATAGCCCCACTCCCCCTCCCCCTTCCCACACTCACAGACACACACACACAGAGAGCAGTCACAGAGACGTAGGCTCAGAGAGAAATTACCATATTCAAACCAAAATATCTGACTTCCTCTTGGTTATTGCTAATGACTGTAAATTAGAAAGTTGTCTGGCTGGAGGAGAAACTATATAAATACAGATTTTTGTAACTCTAGATGAAACTAACCCGCCCACTTTTGTCAAAAGGTGGCGCTACTGAGTCCCTGCACCACGCCCATTTCTGAAACTATGCACATGTCACCTGGCTAATAAATATGATCTGTCTGTCGAGTTTCATGCAATTTTAAGCAATTTCAGGCATGCTAAGAGTCTCAAAAGCATCCAAAAAGAATATTAAAGTTTGATGGATTGCCACAGCAACAGTTTCAAAGATATCAAGAATCCATTCACAGGTCTTCATCTGCCGTGTATTTACATTATACAGATGAAGTTTGAAGCAAATCGGGTAAAAATAAGAGGGTGATTTCAAAGCATTTTGAAAGTGACACACTTCCTGCTGCCAGTTGGTGGCGCTATAACTTTGACTCACAATAGTCACATCCATGTGATCGGGCTCTTACAATGAACACACTGCTGAAGTTTCATCAAGATTAGTTAATGTATGCAGTAGTTATGACACACTTCCCGTTTCACGTTTCTCGCCATAATTTCGTTTCCTCGCCACGGCCAAACCGTTCGAGATATCAAAAATCCCCTCGCAAACTTTCATCCTCAATGTCTTGACTTCACACTGACCGAGTTTCGTGCCGTGTGTTTGAATTCTCTAGGAGGAGTACTTCACATTCCATTGCATGCGTTTTCCAAACAAGCCTAAATAGCCGACTTCCTGTTGGGCTGGGGTAAAAAGTTAGAGTGCGAAGTATATATGAAACGATGAGATCTACATGTGTACCGAGTTTCATATTATTACATGCAAGCGTGTTTGATTTATGGACCATGTTTTCGGACCCCGTTCCAGGGGGCGCTGTCGAGCCCCCCTGCCACGCCCGGGTACCATCTTCAGCCCGGCTCTGATGGCCGCGGGTTCTGACATGTGTGCAAAGTTTCAGGAGTTTTTGAGCATGTTAAGGCCTCCAAAAGTGTCCAAAAGGTAGTAAAAAAATAATTAGAAGAAGAAGAAGAAGAATAAAATATAGCTGCGAGCAGCGATTACGGGCCCAAGCCGGTGGCACCGCAACCCTGGTGCACCAGGGTGGCGGTACCGTCGGCTTTGGCCTTTTCACCCTATATATATAAAGCCAGTGGCACCGCCAGCCTGGTGCCTTTAGCGTTATTGTGCACGACGTGACACAAAATATCTGCTCGCTATCTGCCGAACCGCTCTGGTAGTTCCGCTTCAGCACTGATGATGTTGTAGAATTAGTGCGCTCTGGTTGGTCTGGATTATTGGGGATTTTTTAATTTATGCAGAAATAAGTTATTTATAATACAGATAGAGAATAAAGTTAGTGTTGATTAAAATGAAAGAAAACAATTATATTGATCTGAAATATAGCACATTAATTTTAAATTTATTTAGGTTCAATTACCAAACATACAATCTTAATTTAATTTAAAGCAAACAATACATTTAAAATATATGGGTTGTATGCACATAAAAAAAAAAGAAGATATATCCAAAAAAGACAAGGCCTTAAAGCAGTGGTTCTCAATCTTGGTCCTATGGGTGCCACTGCTCTGCACATTTTATATGTCTCCTTTATCTGACACACCCACTTCAGTTAATAAAGCTCTTTCCTAACGAGCTGATGATCTGAATCAGGTGTGTTAAATGAGGGAGACATACAAACTATGCAGAGCAGTGGCTCCCTAGGACCAGGATTGAGATCCACTGCCTTAAAGGGTTAAACTCTTTTTTCACTGTAACAGACACACTCTCTCACACACACACACACACACACACACACACACACACACACACACACCACACACACACGTCAAGTCACTTACATTTTAGATGCAATATTGACGGTTTTTCTGTTTCAGCAGCGAAAATAGTTAAACAAAGATCACAGCAGAACCATTGCGCATCTCACAGCAACATGTTTTCTCATTACTGAATGATTCAGCATTTTGGACAAATTGGTTTACTCAAAGATTCAATTAGGGTTGTGCCGATAGACGATATCATAGTTAAGCCAGCATCGCGACCCCCCCCCCCCATGTTTCCATGGTGACGCGTCATGCTTGGCACGTGATTCACCACAGCCAAAATAGCGCTGTGTGACATGTAACGTTAGCGCTTTTATTTATAAATATTAACAAACCTGGTTACCATGTCATCAACTATCTTCTATTCTGATTCTCAAATGTGTGTAAGTGAGTTTGTTTTGTCGTTTAAAAAACAGTTTCTCCCGAAATACATGGCCGGTGAACTGGGAGAAGAATAGAGTTAACTTTATACTTACACTGTGTGTCTGATATGAATAAAATCCGTCGGCAAATATATTTGAATGGGTTGTTATTGCTGCTTCCATAGACACCATTGTGTATTTTACAAATATAAATGTATTGTTTTGCTATAAATTATATGCATTTAAATGTCTGAAACCTAAAATAAACATTATGTGGTTAAAAACACTGAATAGTTGTGATATAATATGACAAGCACTGAACGCGTCTGTCTCTGGCTCAGCGCCAGCCACAGCGCGAAAGCACAGTCTGGATCTGGCTGCTCTGTCACGTGTACATTGTACATCATGTACATTCGCTCCTAGTGGTCAGCTGCTGCAGACTCAGAGCGTGCCGAAATCAAAATGGCTGATGAGATGTAGAGGAAAATATCTCCGCGTTGTGCCTACGCCCCTTAGCTGTTCTAAATCCACTGTAAAACACGGCTTTGCGGGGCTTATTGCTTAAGTGAAAAATTAAAACGTTAGCCCCGCCCCTCCTCCCGATATCATCGTCCATCGCGATGTTTCACTGTACACATCGTCTGATGCCAAATTGGTAGACATCGCAAACCCTAGATTCAATGACCAATCCATACCTGTCTCATTCATGAATGACTCAGTCGTTCGAACGAATCGTTTGAACGAATGAATCAATGACTCGCTCATTAAGACGGTAGCCTGGCGACACCTAGTGACGGTTCAGTGTTATGTTTAAAAGTATCATTCTTTCCAACGATTTTTAATAGACTCATATTTAAAACAATCTCATAACATCTTTTAATGCATTGTTATTTTTCAATGTAAATGATGTAATTTGATCAGCCCTACCTAGGGTAACAGCCATATAGTATCTTATTATTCTAAATAATTGAATTTATTGATCAAATTTACAAATTAAAATGAAAGATGAAGCATACATTTAATAAGACTGGACTAGGGGTGCCTTGCAGATATTACAATTATGCACTTTTAAATATACCATTGCCACCCACCGTCAATTTGGTGTGTGTGTGTGTGTGTGTGTGTGTGTGTGTGTGTGTGTGTGTGTGTGTGTGTGTGTGTGTGTGTGTGTGTGTGTGTGTGTGTGTGTGTGTGTGTGTGTGTGTGTGTGTGTGGGTTGGTTTGTGTGGGTTGGTTTATGTGATTTATGAGGACACAAATTTGTATAATGACGTGTATTACACTGGTATTACAACTTATGGGTGGTTTATGAGGACATTTCAAAAGTCATCATAAATCAAATGGCTTGAAAAACATAAAAAACAATGTTTTATTAAAAAAATTTAAATGCAGCATGTCTGTTATATGCCTTTACTTTATTAAAAAAACGTATTTAAAAAATACAAGGCTTAAGACATTTATTTCCTTTTTTAATGAAGGCCAAACCACACAGCAGTGAAATGGTTAATCTAGCCCCACTCCCCCTCCCCCTCCCCCTCCCCACACTCACAGACACACACACAGAGAGCAGGCGCATAGCCCCACTCCCCCTCCCCCTTCCCACACTCACAGACACACACACAGAGAGCAGGCGCATAGCCCCACTCCCCCTCCCCTTCCCACACTCACAGACACACACACACAGAGAGCAGTCACAGAGACGTAGGCTCAGAGAGAAATGACCATATTCAAACCAAAATATCTGACTTCCTCTTGGTTATTGCTAATGACTGTAAATTAGAAAGTTGTCTGGCTGGAGGAGAACTATATAAATACAGATTTTTGTAACTCTAGATGAAACTAACCCGCCCACTTTTGTCAAAAGGTGGCGCTACTGAGTCCCTGCACCACGCCCATTTCTGAAACTATGCACATGTCACCTGGCTAATAAATATGATCTGTCTGTCGAGTTTCATGCAATTTTAAGCAATTTCAGGCATGCTAAGAGTCTCAAAAGCATCCAAAAAGAATATTAAAGTTTGATGGATTGCCACAGCAACAGTTTCAAAGATATCAAGAATCCATTCACAGGTCTTCATCTGCCGTGTATTTACATTATACAGATGAAGTTTGAAGCAAATCGGGTAAAAATAAGAGGGTGATTTCAAAGCATTTTGAAAGTGACACACTTCCTGCTGCCAGTTGGTGGCGCTATAACTTTGACTCACAATAGTCACATCCATGTGATCGGGCTCTTACAACGAACACACTGCTGAAGATTCATCAAGATTAGTTAATGTATGCAGTAGTTATGACACACTTCCCGTTTCACGTTTCTCGCCATAATTTCGTTTCCTCGCCACGGCCAAACCGTTCGAGATATCAAAAATCCCCTCGCAAACTTTCATCCTCAATGTCTTGACTTCACGCTGACCGAGTTTCGTGCCGTGTGTTTGAATTCTCTAGGAGGAGTGTTTCACATTCCTTTGCATGCGTTTTCCAAACAAGCCTAAATAGCCGACTTCCTGTTGGGCTGGGGTAAAAAGTTAGAGTGCGAAGTATATATGAAACGATGAGATCTACATGTGTACCGAGTTTCATATTATTACATGCAAGCGTGTTTGATTTATGGACCATGTTTTCGGACCCCGTTCCAGGGGGCGCTGTCGAGCCCCCCTGCCACGCCCGGGTACCATCTTCAGCCCGGCCCTGATGGCCGCGGGTTCTGACATGTGTGCAAAGTTTCAGGAGTTTTTGAGCATGTTAAGGCCTCCAAAAGTGTCCAAAAGGTAGTAAAAAAATAATTAGAAGAAGAAGAAGAATTATAAAATATAGCTGCGAGCAGCGATTACGGGCCCAAGCCGGTGGCACCGCAACCCTGGTGCACCAGGGTGGCGGTACCGTCGGCTTTGGCCCTTCATCGCTGCTCGCAGCTATATTTATATATATATATATATATATATATATATATATATATATATATATAATATATATATATATATATATATATATATATATATATATATAAAGCCAGTGGCACCGCCAGCCTGGTGCCTTTAGCGTTATTGTGCACGACGTGACACAAAATATCTGCTCGCTATCTGCCGAACCGCTCTGGTAGTTCCGCTTCAGCACTGATGATGTTGTAGAATTAGTGCGCTCTGGTTGGTCTGGATTATTGGGGATTTTTTAATTTATGCAGAAATAAGTTATTTATAATACAGATAGAGAATAAAGTTAGTGTTGATTAAAATGAAAGAAAACAATTATATTGATCTGAAATATAGCACATTAATTTTAAATTTATTTAGGTTCAATTACCAAACATACAATCTTAATTTAATTTAAAGCAAACAATACATTTAAAATATATGGGTTGTATGCACATAAAAAAAAAAAGAAGATATATCCAAAAAAGACAAGGCCTTAAAGCAGTGGTTCTCAATCTTGGTCCTATGGGTGCCACTGCTCTGCACATTTTATATGTCTCCTTTATCTGACACACCCACTTCAGTTAATAAAGCTCTTTCCTAACGAGCTGATGATCTGAATCAGGTGTGTTAAATGAGGGAGACATACAAACTATGCAGAGCAGTGGCTCCCTAGGACCAGGATTGAGATCCACTGCCTTAAAGGGTTAAACTCTTTTCACTGTAACAGACACACTCTCTCTCACACACACACACACACACACACACACACACACACACACACACACGTCAAGTCACTTACATTTTAGATGCAATATTGACGGTTTTTCTGTTTCAGCAGCGAAAATAGTTAAACAAAGATCACAGCAGAACCATTGCGCATCTCACAGCAACATGTTTTCTCATTACTGAATGATTCAGCATTTTGGACAAATTGGTTTACTCAAAGATTCAATTAGGGTTGTGCCGATAGACGATATCATAGTTAAGCCAGCATCGCGACCCCCCCCCCCCCCCCCATGTTTCCATGGTGACGCGTCATGCTTGGCACGTGATTCACCACAGCCAAAATAGCGCTGTATGACATGTAACGTTAGCGCTTTTATTTATAAATATTAACAAACCTGGTTACCATGTCATCAACTATCTTCTATTCTGATTCTCAAATGTGTGTAAGTGAGTTTGTTTTGTCGTTTAAAAAACAGTTTCTCCCGAAATACATGGCCGGTGAACTGGGAGAAGAATAGAGTTAACTTTATAGTTCCTTACACTGTGTGTCTGATATGAATAAAATCCGTCGGCAAATATATTTGAATGGGTTGTTATTGCTGCTTCCATAGACACCATTGTGTATTTTACAAACTATAAATGTATTGTTTTGCTATAAATTATATGCATTTAAATGTCTGAAACCTAAAATAAACATTATGTGGTTAAAAACACTGAATAGTTGTGATATAATATGACAAGCACTGAACGCGTCTGTCTCTGGCTCAGCGCCAGCCACAGCGCGAAAGCACAGTCTGGATCTGGCTGCTCTGTCACGTGTACATTGTACATCATGTACATTCGCTCCTAGTGGTCAGCTGCTGCAGACTCAGAGCGTGCCGAAATCAAAATGGCTGATGAGATGTAGAGGAAAATATCTCCGCGTTGTGCCTACGCCCCTTAGCTGTTCTAAATCCACTGTAAAACAAGGCTTTGCGGGGCTTATTGCTTAAGTGAAAAATTAAAACGTTAGCCCCGCCCCTCCTCCCGATATCATCGTCCATCGCAATGTTTCACTGTACACATCGTCTGATGCCAAATTGGTAGACATCGCAAACCCTAGATTCAATGACCAATCCATACCTGTCTCATTCATGAATGACTCAGTCGTTCGAACGAATCGTTTGAACGAATGAATCAATGACTCGCTCATTAAGACGGTAGCCTGGCGACACCTAGTGACGGTTCAGTGTTATGTTTAAAAGTATCATTCTTTCCAACGATTTTTAATTGACTCATATTTAAAACAATCTCATAACATCTTTTAATGCATTGTTATTTTTCAATGTAAATGATGTAATTTGATCAGCCCTACCTAGGGTAACAGCCATATAGTATCTTATTATTCTAAATAATTGAATTTATTGATCAAATTTACAAATTAAAATGAAAGATGAAGCATACATTTAATAAGACTGGACTAGGGGTGCCTTGCAGATATTACAATTATGCACTTTTAAATATACCATTGCCACCCACCGTCAATTTGGTGTGTGTGTGTGTGTGTGTGTGTGTGTGTGTGTGTGTGTGTGTGTGTGTGTGTGTGTGTATGTGTGTGGGTTGGTTTGTGTGGGTTGGTTTATGTGATTTATGAGGACACAAATTTGTATAATGACGTGTATTACACTGGTATTACAACTTATGGGTGGTTTATGAGGACATTTCAAAAGTCCTCATAAATCAAATGGCTTGAAAAACATAAAAAACAATGTTTTATTAAAAAAATTTAAATGCAGCATGTCTGTTATATGCCTTTACTTTATTAAAAAAACGTATTTAAAAAATACAAGGCTTAAGACATTTATTTCCTTTTTTAATGAAGGCCAAACCACACAGCAGTGAAATGGTTAATCTAGCCCCACTCCCCCTCCCCCTCCCCACACTCACAGACACACACACACAGATACCCCTTTTCCACCAAGGCAGAGCTGGTGCTGGTTCGGAGCCAGAGCCTAGTTTCAATTCGGTTCTTTGTTTTTCCACACGCAAAGCACCAGCTCCGAACCAGGAAAAGTGGTTCTTAAGTAGCACCAAATCATTGCTGGTCTAGAACGGAGCCAAGTAAGAACCGATTGCGTCAGGGGCTGGGGGCGGGGTTACCGTGAGCAACAAGAAACTTGTGACCGCCATTTTTAAATAGCAGCTAGTCGAGCTAATAGCAGCTTGATTATTATATCCGTCTATGTAAGTTACGGCGAGCTGCACAAACGCGTTGGATTCCGATGTATTTTTGCAAACCCATGAGCATCCATAGTAACGCAACGTCCGTTATTGTTGATGGCTTGTTCGAGATGCATCGGAGCGGCGCGGACCGATCAGAGCTGCGGGAGTGTTTGGAGATCATACGACTCCTTGTGCTTTTGGATCGCTTTCGCAGTGCTTTGATGTCATGCGGCGATCGATCTGCGTGAAGCCGATGCATCTCGAACAAGCCTAGCATGTTTGTGTTTGGCGCTACCGCACTAGCGTTGCTGGGCAACATGAGACGTATGCAGTGACGTAAGATCTGGCTCTGTTGTGGCTCTCTAGCCGGTGGAAAGGCAAACCGGTTCTTAGTAAGCTTGTCAGTCGAACCAACTCCGAACCAGCTCTGGCTCTGGCTCTGAACCAGCACCCGGTTCTTGTTGGTGGAAAAGGGTGAAGAGAGCAGGCACATAGCCCCACTCCCCCTCCCCCTCCCCACACTCACAGACACACACACACAGACAGCAGTCACAGAGACGTAGGCTCAGAGAGAAATGACCATATTCAAACCAAAATATCTGACTTCCTCTTGGTTATTGCTAATGACTGTAAATTAGAAAGTTGTCTGGCTGGAGGAGAACTATATAAATACAGATTTTTGTAACTCTAGATGAAACTAACCCGCCCACTTTTGTCAAAAGGTGGCGCTACTGAGTCCCTGCACCACGCCCATTTCTGAAACTATGCACATGTCACCTGGCTAATAAATATGATCTGTCTGTCGAGTTTCATGCAATTTTAAGCAATTTCAGGCATGCTAAGAGTCTCAAAAGCATCCAAAAAGAATATTAAAGTTTGATGGATTGCCACAGCAACAGTTTCAAAGATATCAAGAATCCATTCACAGGTCTTCATCTGCCGTGTATTTACATTATACAGATGAAGTTTGAAGCAAATCGGGTAAAAATAAGAGGGTGATTTCAAAGCATTTTGAAAGTGACACACTTCCTGCTGCCAGTTGGTGGCGCTATAACTTTGACTCACAATAGTCACATCCATGTGATCGGGCTCTTACAACGAACACACTGCTGAAGTTTCATCAAGATTAGTTAATGTATGCCGTAGTTATGACACAATTCCCGTTTCACGTTTCTCGCCATAATTTCGTTTCCTCGCCACGGCCAAACCGTTCGAGATATCAAAAATCCCCTCGCAAACTTTCATCCTCAATGTCTTGACTTCACGCTGACCGAGTTTCGTGCCGTGTGTTTGAATTCTCTAGGAGGAGTGTTTCACATTCCTTTGCATGCGTTTTCCAAACAAGCCTAAATAGCCGACTTCCTGTTGGGCTGGGGTAAAAAGTAAGAGTGCGAAGTATATATGAAACGATGAGATCTACATGTGTACCGAGTTTCATATTATTACATGCAAGCGTGTTTGATTTATGGACCATGTTTTCAGACCCCGTTCCAGGGGGCGCTGTCGAGCCCCCTGCCACGCCCGGGTACCATCTTCAGCCCGGCCCTGATGGCCGCGGGTTCTGACACGTGTGCAAAGTTTCAAGAGTTTTTGAGCATGTTAAGGCCTCCAAAAGTGTCCAAAAGGTAGTAAAAAAATAATAATAATAATAATAATAATAAATAATCCTAAGGAAAACAATAGGGCCTTCGCCCTTTCGGGCTTGGGCCCTAATAATAAATAATCCTTAGGAAAACAATAGGGCCTTCGCCCTTAGGGCTTGGGCCCTAATAATCCTTAGGAAAACAATAGGGCCTTCGCCCTTAGGGCTTGGGCCCTAATTATTCTATCTGTAGTAAGCAATGTGCATATCTTCTTATTTTTAAACATGATATTTAAATAATCAAATAATAAATAGGACATTATTTCATTTTCCTATGAATAAATTAAATATGAATTTACTCAGATTATTCCAAGCATATGATATTTTATTTACTGCAGACAGTCATGTGATGTGACTGACCACATGATCAGTGCGTTTGCGGGTCGTTAGGATCACAAAACTCGCTCCTCCATCGTGAATAACTTGCCATCCGAATGCATGTTTTATCACTGATTATTTGCCATGCAAATGTGTTTTTACAGACGTCCACGTGCGAAACAATTACCGTGTGAATACGGCTTTAGACAATAATGACTTCAGAAAATGCATTTAAGATTGTGATGTGTGTTCAAATGATTTTAGACGAAATTGTTTTGTGCAGTTTCATACCAACTGTCGACAAGGACATTATGCTTTTTAATAATAATAATAATAATAATACATTTTATTTATAGGCGGCTTTCATGGCACTCAAGCACCCCTTTCAAAATCCATAAAGTAATCTCATCAAACAATAAAACCAGTACAGCAACGCACATTAATCATCACATAAAAGCCTAAACTGATACGCTTAAGACGAGATTTAAAGACTAGAACTGTTGTGAACTTCTACAGGTGCAACAAACCCAGGTGTGTTTCAGAGAGTGCTGGGAGATGTAGAAAATTGCTGCTCAAGCCTGTTATCAGTTCACGCATTCCCTTGGAATCAAACCCATGACCTTTCATCAAGATCAGTTAATGTATGCAGAAGTTATGACACACTTCCTGTTTCACGTTTCTCGCCATAATTTTGTTTCCTCGCCACGGCCAAACCGTTCGAGATATCAAAAATCCCCTCGCAAACTTTCATCCTCAATGTCTTGACTTCATGCTGACCGAGTTTCGTGCCGTGTGTTTCAATTCTCTAGGAGGAGTACTTCAAATTCCATTGCGTGTGTTTTACCAACAACCCTAAATAGCCCACTTCCTGTTGGGCTGGGGTAAAAAGTAAGAGTGCGAAGTATATATGAAACGATGAGATCTACATGTGTACCGAGTTTCATATTATTACATGCAAGCGTGTTTGATTTATGGACCATGTTTTCAGACCCCGTTCCAGGGGGCGCTGTCGAGCCCCCCTGCCACGCCCGGGTACCATCTTCAGCCCGGCCCTGATGGCCGCGGGTTCTGACACGTGTGCAAAGTTTCAAGAGTTTTTGAGCATGTTAAGGCCTCCAAAAGTGTCCAAAAGGTAGTAAAAAAATAATAATAATAATAATAATAATAAATAATCCTAAGGAAAACAATAGGGCCTTCGCCCTTTCGGGCTTGGGCCCTAATAATAAATAATCCTTAGGAAAACAATAGGGCCTTCGCCCTTAGGGCTTGGGCCCTAATAATCCTTAGGAAAACAATAGGGCCTTCGCCCTTAGGGCTTGGGCCCTAATTATTCTATCTGTAGTAAGCAATGTGCATATCTTCTTATTTTTAAACATGATATTTAAATAATCAAATAATAAATAGGACATTATTTCATTTTCCTATGAATAAATTAAATATGAATTTACTCAGATTATTCCAAGCATATGATATTTTATTTACTGCAGACAGTCATGTGATGTGACTGACCACATGATCAGTGCGTTTGCGGGTCGTTAGGATCACAAAACTCGCTCCTCCATCGTGAATAACTTGCCATCCGAATGCATGTTTTATCACTGATTATTTGCCATGCAAATGTGTTTTTACAGACGTCCACGTGCGAAACAATTACCGTGTGAATACGGCTTTAGACAATAATGACTTCAGAAAATGCATTTAAGATGTGATGTGTGTTCAAATGATTTTAGACGAAATTGTTTTGTGCAGTTTCATACCAACTGTCGACAAGGACATTATGCTTTTTAATAATAATAATAATAATAATACATTTTATTTATAGGCGGCTTTCATGGCACTCAAGCACCCCTTTCAAAATCCATAAAGTAATCTCATCAAACAATAAAACCAGTACAGCAACGCACATTAATCATCACATAAAAGCCTAAACTGATACGCTTAAGACGAGATTTAAAGACTAGAACTGTTGTGAACTTCTACAGGTGCAACAAACCCAGGTGTGTTTCAGAGAGTGCTGGGAGATGTAGAAAATTGCTGCTCAAGCCTGTTATCAGTTCACGCATTCCCTTGGAATCAAACCCATGACCTTGACGTTAATAACGCCACGCTCTACTACAGTAAAAATAATAACAGTAAAACATGAACACACGCAGCATCACCTTCATTACTTCACTCTACACTTCAGACCAGAGCACATCTCCAGCCGCTCCGACTGCTGACGTGTTCCTGGAAAACAGAAGAACATTCCCACAGTGTTTACTGTATCTCAGAGTCCTGGAAAACCTCTCATAACTCAGACGAGTGTGTGTGTGGATCTGTGTTCTAGCGTCTCTAAACACCACAACAAGCGCTGTAAGAGCAGGAGTGTGTTATTGTGCGCTGGACACACTGCGTCTACATTATTTAACTCTATTTAAAGTCAAAACAAATGTCTGAATTATTACACGATTCTCAAAGTGAAGTTTTTAATGAAGAATCTGTATTTTCAAACCTGTATTCTTTAGGAATGTGTGAAACTATTCTCTGATGTTTTATTATTCTCTTTTTAATGATACTGATTATGAATTGATAAAGATAATGTAATGTGATTCTTTATATTTTATATATTTAAAGCTATATTTAGTAATAATTCTCAACATACCATTGTTTTGATATATTGTTAATTTGTAAGTATTTTAAAAAGTACTATTATATAGTATAATTATATAAGTAATCTAATAAAAATACACAGATAAATTAGATATTCAATGTCGGTAAAAAAAATGTAGATGATGAATCGTTTGGAAATGGGATCGTACGTTGCCTAAAGATTCCCACCCTTAGTATTTTCCATAAGCATTATTATTATTATTATTAATAATAATGCATTTACTGTAAATTAAATTAATTCTAAACATAGTCTAAAAGTATTCAAATACAGTGGAGGAAATGCTGTCTCAGTCTCAAAAGTTATTGTTTTAAATGCACATCCCATTTCATAAAAATAAGACATGCTGGACATCATGTTTCCAGGGAATGCAAGAACTGAAGATGTGTAAGACTCTTAAAGCATCTGCCAGATGCAAACTAGTGCCTGTAGACTGACTCCTGTAACGCTTCTTATGATGATGATGAGTGTGTGTGTGTGTGTGTGTGTGTGTGTGTGTGTGTGTGTGTGTGTGTGTGTGTGTGTGTGTGTGTGTGTGTGTGTGTGTGTGTGTGTGTGTGTGTGTGTGTGTGTGTGTGTGTGTGTCACTCATACACACATTACTGGAGGAAAGCAGAAGCACTGAGACGGTTGTCTCTTCCACAATGCCCTGAAAGCTAAGATAAAACCAGTTCACAACAAGAACAGTAACTATATTAGTTCCACACCAGCGGATGATATCGCTCTGGTTATTATAAGCGCTGCAGTTTTGTCATCTGCCGCTTTAAATGTGTGGATATTATGTGGATTCTGATTGGCTGTGATTATTTTTATCATTCATCAGCTGGAAAAAGCATTCTGAACATGATTCCAGCAATAGTTTCTCTGCTGTTATAGAGGCTGTTTACACCTGATTTATCAAAACCATCCATTTACTCCTGACCTGGTCACATAAATGTGTTTTCACAAAACAGATATAAATCCAATCTTCAATTCCCGCTATTCGTTCGGGTCACATGACGTCACTGTAGCTTTGCGCTGCCATCTTTACGACAGAGGGTCTCAGTAATGCCTGCAATATGTTGTGCAGTTCTCTGCAGCAACAGCGGAAAGAGGAACCCAGAACTGGTGTTTTATTCTATAACAAAAGAAAAGGATAGAAGAAAGAAGTGGTTAGCTGTCATTAGAAGAGATCAGCTGCATGTTGTATAGTCATATATTGTATCATGTCTTATCTCTCTGTGCGCACACACCTGACCCAAAGCCATAGACCCCTATACAGCGCTGAGTAATGCACTGAGCTGTTTCGTGTCTGAATGGACAAATACACACAACCTTATGTTTAAATGTCCATTTTGGAGAGTTTTCACGTAAAATATGTCAGTTATGTCTTAAACAGAGTTGTCATCCAGTCTCTTTGGTAGAGAGAGAGAGACGAGGAAAACAAACAAGCATGCAAATGTAAATTATCGAGCGCATTTTTTTTAATCGTGCAATTCATTGATTTATTGACTATCGCGACAGGCCTAATCCAGATTAATGACAGCTAGCCGTGAGCCGTGGCACTTAGCTAGCTAACAACTCGCTAGTCAGAGCAAACTACCACCAAAATCATACATTTAAAGGGATTCTATGCAGTTTTTTTTAGCTTAACTGAACAGCTTCAGTTATTGGAATGGTTATATGACTTCTTTCGGGTTTAATGGTGGTCGTCTTGGTAGAGAGGGATGGAGTTTGTCACACTATCGTCATGGCTGAGCCGGCATATAAGATGCAGAAAGCATTGTCCGGAGGAACAGAGAAAGAGGAAACGGCAGACTGACCGAGCGAGGAGTCAGACACGAGCATTGGCGTTATTTTGCGGGTGTGATATGTCCCCATTGAAACATCTCGCGGCACGGATGTACCAATACAAACAAATAAAACATCTCGCACAGTCTTCACACGGACACGCGCCTCAATCCGTTGCGGAGACTGAGAGACTCTCTCTTTGTTACGGTGAAATCACAAAACCTAATGCACAAAAAAACGTGTCCCTGCTTGAAATACAACCACTAATAAACAATCGGTTTTGATGAGGAAAATAAACTATACTACTAGTACGGATTAGAACCCAGAACCTGGGTTGACACACTTGGCAAAAGTTCTACCTCTGGACCATTAAAGTACATGGGGATAATTGTAGGATTTATGTATTTAATCACGTGAAAATTCTCACCACTAACAACATATATTAGATCCCATTAAACGACAAATTAAACACAATGTACTATTGTATACTATGTAACACGCCATGTCACGCTCTGCGTGAGTGGTATTTACGACAGTAACGTTAAATACAAGTACTTCACAACGACTCTAGGGGTCGCTGTTTGACAAAAACGGGATTCCTGCCTGGTGTCCCTTTAATTTTTTTTTAGAATACCTACATTTCCCATTATATATAAATCCTTGGTGGCCAGGTGCCGCAGTTTTACGTCTTTTACCCATCCAGCCACAGCATATTGAAATGCATTGGTACTCTTGAAAGCCTTCAAGCGATCCCCACTGTATGGAGAGGGGTTATGCACAGATATATATCATGGAGGACAAGTCTGGGACAGATGATAATGGACAAAAGAAAACTGGGGGGAACAAATAAGGATCGGAGCTTAAAATAATTTTTTTCTCCAGATCTCTCTGTCTGTCTCATTCACATGGGCAGTTTGGCCGGCCATACCGGCCGAGATCGGTCGTAAATATAATGGCGGCGTTCGATTTGGTAGTGACGTGGGTGGCATCTATGAATATGCAGATTTAATGGAGTTCACGTTTTACGTAATGAAGCTGATTGTGTGTTAAGCATCTGCGACTTTCACTTTGGTTTGCGATAGTTTGCGATGTGTTGCAATAGCGCCGTCATATCTGGCTATAACATGATGACATATAGCCTATAACACACTCTCACACGTTTATTTTTTAGCATTGTTGGGAGGACTCAAATAACAACCAGATGCGTTTACACTCGTCCAGTTTGGTCTCAGAGCAACTCCTGATGTGGTTTGAGCGACTGGATTTAAATGTGTTTCTGAGGGTTTACAGCTGGACTCTTCCCGGTCGGAGAGCTCTCCTGTCTCAGACACACATGAGGAGAACAGAACAGCCTCTGAGGGATAGCTGTGCTGTGGACTCTGCTGTTCTTTATCAGAACGATTATAGTTATCATCCCTGCTGGCCTTTAGACTGTAATATCATAAGTCAGAGGTCGATGTCTGCAGTCGTTCATCTGTAGCTCAGAAACACTCGTTTGTCAAACCTTCACCAACCTGATCATGGAAATCTTGCAGAGAAGAAATGGGCAGGAATCTGATTGATACACACAAACCCAGAGAAATAACATGCGGTTTTCATGAGGCTATAACATTAGCAGTCGAGCATGTGATGGAGCTGTACAGAAAATGTCAAAAATGTGTATAAATGCCTTTTTATAGCCAAGCTCTTGCTCTGTTTTGCAAGCACTGCTTTTCTAAAGATGTTTTCTCGTCTCTGTGTGTGTGTGTGTGTGTGTGTGTGTGTGTGTGTGTGTGTGTGTGTGTGGAGTGTGAGAGAGAGAGACAGTCTCTGTGGTGTGTGTGTGTGTGTGGAGTGTGAGAGAGAGAGACAGTCTCTGTGGTGTGTGTGTGTGTGTGTGTGTGTGAGAGACAGTCTCTGTCTGTGGTGTGTGTGTGTGTGTGTGTGTGTGTGTGTGTGTGTGTGTGTGTGTGTGTGTGTGTGTGTGTGTGTGTGTGTGTGTGTGTGTGTGTGAGAGACAGTCTCTGTCTGTGGTGTGTGTGTGTGTGTGTGTGTGTGTGTGTGTGTGTGTGTGTGTGTGTGTGTGTGTGAGACAGTCTCTGTCTGTGGTGTGTGTGTGTGTGTGTGTGTGTGTGTGTGTGTGTGTGTGTGTGTGTGTGTGTGTGTGTGTGTGTGTGTGTGTGAGAGAGACAGTCTCTGTCTGTGGTGTGTGTGTGTGTGTGTGTGTGTGTGTGTGTGTGTGTGTGTGTGTGTGTGTGTGTGTGTGTGTGTGTGTGTGTGTGGAGTGTGAGAGAGAGAGACAGTCTCTGTGGTGTGTGTGTGTGTGTGTGTGTGTGTGTGTGTGTGTGTGTGTGTGTGTGTGTGTGTGTGTGTGTGTGTGTGTGTGTGAGAGAGACAGTATCTGTCTGTGGTGTGTGTGTGTGTGTGTGTGTGTGTGTGTGTGTGTGTGTGTGTGTGTGTGTGTGTGTGTGTGTGTGTGTGTGTGTGTGTGTGTGTGTGAGAGACAGTCTCTGTGTGTGTACAGTAGATTACTGTATTGAGTAATCTACATAATTGTCTCTCTGATTAATGAGCCTGAATATTACTATTAATTACAGGCTTGTAAACTGCAATTTAATTAAAGGAGAATTCAGAAAACCCAGCGCTTTAACTTCTAGTGTATAAAAGTTTATAATTGAATAAGCCTGTACATAAAAAGATGCAGATTACACTGGTGTGTCCCGGTGATCTGACTAATGGAGATTAGCTGTGATTAGCCAGTAATTAGCTAAAGTGTCTCCCACTGACACTCAGAGCTCTGCAGATTAGCCTCAGGCTGGGTCCGGTTTAAACATGTCACGGATGGTTATTATGGATCATAGTTCGTCCAGGCTACGGCTATATGGTTTAGTTTTATAGCCCGCTTAATTTTCACCAATTTTTTTGTTAAAGTGTTATAAGCTAATCAGCTACATAGAGAATCATAACATTAAACTTAGTTTTTAAGCAAAATACTTATTTGAAAATCACAAAGATATAAGATACTTTGCAAACAGCATAATTGAATTAAAATGATAAATATAAAACTGCTCATTTAAAAAATGTTGAGTATGATAAAAACATTTTCAGATTAATACGTTTAATTTCAGAGTTAGTGCAAAATTTGCATATATTCAAATATTTAAGTTGATTTTTAGTAATTCGTGGGAGTGGGCGGAGCTAATGAGATATATTGGCAGTTCTGCTTGTCTCGACTCTGATTGGTGGACATTTCTGTACAGCATTATGGGTAATGTAGTTTTTCTCCACGACTTCTGTTGTTAAACACGATTATTTTAAAACTAAGTTGAAATCATTCATGCAGACACTTACGGTAGAAGCAAATAGCATTGATTAACAACTGCGTAGCTCACAGTAGTGCTGTCTTTAACGGTTTATGAGTTACAAATCTATTTCCCTATGGAGAAAATGAATGATTTTACTTCTGGAGCCGGCTGTTGCTCTCTATTCAGCTCAATTACATCCAACAGTGTCAATGCAGTCTAATCGATAATATTACTAACATTACATGTTTTTTAAGTTCTATGTAGATGATAACCAGGAACATGTAAGGCAGGGCAAATTTCTTTATACAGCACATTTCATACACTATAGTAATAATTCAAAGTCCTTTACATAGAAAGGAAATCTTCCAAAATGTCCAATAAAAGCTAGGAAAATGAAAACAGTTATTGTATATAACAGTTAAAAATAATTAATAGAGTAAAAAAAAGATACATAGATAAACTTCTCATCTGGTAAAACAGATCATATCATGCATCTTATTTTTCACAGCTCCTTATTCCCTTTTCCACCAAAAAAGAACTGGTGCTGGTTCAAAGTTAGTTCAACTTGCGAACCTTCTCAGAACCCGTTTGTTTTTCCACTGACTAGAGCGCCCAGCGAACGCCGTCGTTACGTCACTGTGTACGTCGCCATACGTCTTAGCCAGAAACACTTGCGCCAACTTCAAGCATAACAATTACAATCGCACACTACATCGTAGGGCTGGAAAAAAATCAATCGCGATTAATCCCATCCAAAATAAAAGTTTTGTTTACATAATATATGTGTGTGTAGTGTGTATAATTATTTTGTATATATAAATACACACACATGCATGTATATATTTAAGAAAAATGTGTTATTAATATAAAAAATATGTATATTTATATATAATATAAATGATGTATAAATATATATACAGTATATACATGCAAATATTTCGTACATATATACATGCATATGTGTGTGTATTTATATATACAAAATAATTATACACACTACACACACATATTTTACGTTTGTGTCCATAACCCCGCCCCCGACGTCAGCATGATGCGGTAAAAGAACGGTTCTAGTCCAGCAAAGAGTTGGTGCCGCTTTGGAACCAATTTTCCTGGCTGAGAACCGGTTGTTTGGCTGTCGAAACACAAAGAACTGGTTCGCGAGTAGGCACCGGCTCCGAACCGGCTCTCAAAATGCTTTGGTGGAAAAGGGGTATGTGAGATTTCCCCATGGTGATTACACTGTGTCTGTGGAGTTCTGTCCACGCGCCTAAAACATCTGCCGGACCTGTCAGGTAAACCCCATTTCCCTACAGGAGGAGCTCTGGGACTCATGGGTAACTTCGTGTTCACGAACCCATCAGTCCAAACCCCGAAAACACATTTGTTCTGAAGCTCTAGGAATGGAGTGGATCCAGAACCTGGAGTTTAATCACACATCAGCCCTATTGACATCAGTATTATCTGGGGACTTCATGTGAATTATAAATGACCCCCCCACATCTGAATTTCGTGTGGCGCATTCATTCGCACGGGATAACCCAAGCCTGTGATTTTACTCTAATTTACTGACTTATCTCCCGGATATGATGTAGGCTATTGCTTGGAAATCTTTTGTCGTTATTATTGGTCTAGCTGTATGATATATCATGAACAGAAGAATGTGGCTTACCGCATGCTGCTATATATGTCATTCATCTCCATCTAACCACTCTTTTTGTTTTTGCCCTTCTGATGGTTTTCAGCTTTCTCTTTCTGCAAATTGTATAGTTGTGTATAGCGATATGACCCAGCACCCAAAACACTCCCACACAGCCTCCATTCTTCACGAAAGCTGGATAAAATGGCGCACATGAAACAAAAACCTTGATAAAATTATAAACGACCCGCTAAATCACAGAGATGGCGATTCGCACGGGACGGATATTATCACAGGACCTCGTGTTCGGTGAAATATGGAAATCATTTGCGGGGGAATTTTTACTTTACAAATTACAGACATGGCCGATTCACACGGGATTAAGATCTCAGACAAACTCTGCAATTATTACAGATGACTAGAGGTCACCAGGTAATACCATAGACTGTAAAAAATATGGACAAATCGTCTGTGACGTCACCCATAGACTTTCTGAAGAACGTTTATGGGGGGTATGGGCGGCGCCATCTTGGAAAATCTTTTCAGAAAGGACACAGAGGTGGTGTGATGTGTTGGGTCAGATCATGGCTGAGACGTCACATTTCAGGAATTCCTCTCGGCTCAGCCCGTTATCAGCTGTCAATCAAGCTGTCAATCAAAGTTAACCACGCCCTTATTTGTCATACATTTAAATACGATCTAAACTAACGAGTTAGAAAAAAATTCTCCCCCCTCACAGTTGTCAGGCACTCGGAACCTATCGAGAAATACAATAAAATCCATGGGACCAACCTGTAAAAGCATGAATTTATGCTGTGAAAACGGACATTTTAACATGGGGTCTATGGACATCTGCTCACTTTTGGGAGCACTTGGCCACTTCAGTTAGTTATAAAAATAATTTAAATAGTAAAAAGTTCAAATGTAAATGTTTATGAGTGATGTTTGTTTCGTGTGTGTAATCCTGCTGGGTTGTCTGAGTGTATCGCAGCACACATTAGTGTAGATAATACAGCGGCTCATGCTAACGCTGACCTTAAACACTAATGTTTGTCTGACCTTAATCTCAAACATACACACCGAAATAAAAACAAGCGGATCCCAGAATTACAGTCCAATTTGACATTTGCTCCGGAGGATTAACAGATCTCAGAAATACATGTTTATTAGATCAGTTTACTGTTCATATTTGTGTTTTTGACGTTGAAATCTATTGTGTTATTGCAGTGTAATGCACATTTCAAGTCAGTTACATAAAAATATAGATTGGCCTTAAATTGTCTAAAAAGAGTATGAAAGTGTTCATTAAAAACTGGTTTTGAAAACATAATATAAATAAATGAATATGCTTTAAAATAAGAACACTATGTTACCTTAAAGCAGAGCTAAAGTTCAGATTAAAGTCTTTCTCACAATTAAATTTATTGTGTAAAATAAAAAAGTAATGAAAAGTATGCGACTCCGCACATCAGTGATGATTATTGTAACGTGTGCTTTAAGAGAAGTAACTCTAGAGTATTTATGTGCTGTATGTTTATGTTTGCAATTAAAGTCATCTATATATTGTCTTTGTGTTTTTCTGATGGTTTCCTCATTCTTCACTCTCAGATGACTGACAGGACATGCTGTCACTCTGTCGTCATGACGATGGTCTCTTTAGCCTGGCTCCTCCCACTCATCACAGCCACGCCCTTCCCCAGGGATCTGCAGCCAATCAGTGTGGTGGGACTGGAAGGTGAGTCACATGACCTTCATCCAAACGGTTTTCCTGCAACATTTTGGTTTGCTCTGCTAACATTTTTAATGGCCATCCTTCAAAAATTCTGCTTTGTTATAACTTTTTAAAATAGTTCGTCTGAAGCAGAATACGTCTCTTTTGGGCTTATCTTATTGGCTTTTGATATTAATTAATGGAATATTTCGCTAAATTTACTGAGCTGTTTCCGACAAATGGAACAATATTCTTTTCTTTTACCGAAAATTTTACAGTAATACAACTGATATAGCGACTTTATTCAACTGAATAACATTGTTAACACTAACATCAACATGAAGTCAAGTACATGCAAACACCCAACAGCGTTAGTGACTTTTAACTGACTGAAGTGTTCCTGTGCTCCACAGACTCAGTGCTGTATCCCAGTTTCCAGGGTCTGATGACACACAA
>JAZAVI010000663.1:0-5000 GCA_036326025.1 Chrosomus eos | reverse complement strand
GAGTTGATTGAGTGTTTGAGTTGGTTGAGTTGGTTGAGTGAGTGATTGAGTTTGAGTTGATTGTTTGATGTTTGTTGTATTGTGTTGAGTTGTTGTTGTTGTGTTTATGAGTTGAATTGATTGAGTTGAGTTATTGTTGATTAGTGTGTTGTTTGATAGTTATTATTGTGTTTGATTGTTGAGTTGGTTGAGTTGTGTTGAGTGAGTTGAGTTGGTTGTGTATTGAGTTGAGTTAGTTGTTGTATTGTGTTGAGTGATGAGTTGGTTGAGTTGAGTTGTTGAGTTGAGTTGTGTTGAGTTAGTTGATGTGTTGTGTTGAGTTGAGTTGAGTTTTTGTAGTTTGAATTGATTGAGTTGTTGTTGAGTTGTTGAGTTGTGTTGATGAGTTGTTGTTGACTTGAGTTGATTGAGTTGTGTTGAGTTGAGTTGTGGTATTGTTTGTTGTTTGTTGATTGAATTGAGTTGGTGTTAGTTGAGTTGAGTTGGTTTGAGTTTGTTGATGTTGGTTGAGTTTGTGTTGATTTGTGTTGTTGTGTTGAGTTGTGTTGAGTTGATTGTTGTTGTGTTGAGTTGTGTTAATTGTTTGCGTTGATTGAGTTGAGTTGTTGAGTTGAGTTGTTGTTGAGTTGTGATTGTTTGTTTGATTGTTTGTGTGTTGAGTGGTTGTTGTTTATAGTTTGAGTGAGTTGTGTTGAGTTGTGTTGAGTTGATTTGGTTGTTTGGTGTTTTAGTTGATGTTGGTGAGTTGAGTGTGTGAGTTTGTTGATTGGTTGTGTAGTTGGGTTGGAGTTGTTGGTTGATGTGAGTTGTGGTGATTGTTGAGTTGATTGTAGTTGTGTTGAGTTGTTTGATTGTGTATTGTTGATTGTTGAATTGATTGAGTTGTTGATGTTGAGTTTGTGTTGAGTTGTTTTGAGTTTTGATTGAGTTAGTTGATTGGTTTGATTGTTGTGTTGATGGTGGTTGGTGTTGAGTTGTGTGATGTGTTGTGTTGTGTTGTGTTTGGTTATTGTGTTGTTGATTGTGTTGGTTGGTGATTGAGTTAGTTGTGTTTGTGATTGTGTTGAGTTTGATGTGTTGTTGGTTATTGTGATTGAGTTGATTGAGTTTGATTGTGTTGTGTGTTAGTTGTGTTGATTGAGTTGATTGATGGTGTGTGATTGAGTTGTGTTGTGTGAGTTGTTATTGTTTAGTTGAGTTGTTTGATTTTGTTGATTGTGTTTTGTATTGAGTTGAGTTGTGTTGAGTTGTGTTATTGTGTTGAGTTGAGTTAGTTGTTTGTTATTGTTTGTGATTGTTGTTTATGTTTGTGTTGAGTGGTTGTTTGATATGTGTTGAGTGTGTTGATTAGTTGTGTTGGTGTTGTGGTTGAGTTGGTTGAGTTGTTTGTTGAGTTGAGTTTGTTGAGTTGAGTTGTGTTGAGTTGAGTTGTGTTGGTTGATTGAGTTAAGTTGTGTTTATTGAGTTGTGTATGATTGTTGTTTGAGTTGAGTTGTGTTGAGTTTTTGTGTTGTTTGAGTTGGTTTAGTAAGTTGTGTTACTTGGTTGAATGAGTTGAGTTGAGTTGTTGAGTTGTTTGAGTGTGTTAAGTTGTGTTGACTTTAGTTGAGTTGAGTTGTGTTGAGTTGTGTTTATTGTTAATTTTTGTTGACTTGAGTATGAATTGAGTTTTAGTTGTGCTGATTGAGTTGTGTTGGGTTGTGTTGAGTTGTGTTAAGTTGTGTTGACTTGAGTTGAATTGAATTGAGTTGAGTTGTGCTGAGTTGAGTTGAGTTGTGTTGATATTGTGTTAAGTTGTGTTGACTTGAGTTGAATTGAGTTTAGTTGAGTTTGAGTTGTGGTTTAGTTGTGTTAAGTTGTGTTGACTTGAGTTGAATTGAGTTGAGTTGTGTTGAGTTTTAGTTGAGTTTGTGTTGAGTTGTGTTGAGTTTGAGTTGAGTTGTGTTGAGTTTGTGTTGAGTTGAGTTATTGAGTTTGAGTTGAGTTGTGTTGTGTTTTAGTTGAGTTGATTGTGTTTGTTTGAATTGATGTTTTGGTTGAGTTGTGTTTGAGTTTTTGTTAAGTTGTGTTGACTTTTGAGTTGAATTGAATTGAGTTGAGTTGATTTGTGTTGTGTTGAGTTAGTTGATTTTGTTGATTGAGTTGGTTGAGTTGATTGTTTTTAATGTTTGAGTTGTGTTGTGTTTGAGTTATTAAGTTGTGTTACATATTAGTTGGAGTTATTAAAGTTGAGTTCTGAGTTTTTGAGTAATTGATTGAGTTTAATTTAGTTAATTAACATTGGTTACTTGAGTTAATTGATTGAGTTGATTGAGTCTTATGTATTGCGTTGTGTTAAAGTTTGTTGACTTAGAGTTGAATTGAGTTGGTTGTTTTGGAGGTTGAGTAGTTAAGTTGGGTACCTTGAGTTTTGAGTGAAATTTGCTGAGTTGAGTGAGTGTGTTATGTTGGGTTAAATTTGTGTTGAGATGATGATTTAGATCAATTTTTTTTTATTAGTGTGAATAAGTTAAACATTAGTAATGCTGGGGAGATATGTAAAGAAAATTGAATGTTAAGTTGATGAACTTTTAATTTAAGTAATGATGTTAATTTTGTTGAAGTTGTGTTGAGAAATAAAAATTTGTGTTAGAGTTTTAAGTTTGATATGAATTTTAAGTTTAATTATAATTTTGCAAGTGTTAATTTTATTAGTATTAATTGATTGAAGTTTGTAGTTAAGTTTGTTAATAATTGAAAATAATTAATTGATTATTCAGGATTGAGTTTAAGTAAGTGATTATTGTTTGAGTTGTGTTAAGTTTTTTAGATCTTAATTATATTATCTAAATTTATTTTGGGGGAGGGTTTTTTGGAAATTGTTTTTGTTTGAGTTAATTGAAAGATTTTGAGGTTTTTTGGTTTTTTTGTTGATTTAAAAGATTGGAATTGAAAAAAATTAGAGAATAGTAAAAAGGGAAATGAAAAAAGCCTTTAATCTAAATTAAAAAACGAAAGAAGATAATAGTAAAAAATAATAAAAAAATTAATTAATATTAACTAATCAATATAATCTATCTAAATAAAATAAAAAATCTAACAACCTAATAAAACCAATCAATCCAATCAAAATTTAATATAATCTAATATAACTAATTTTATACCTAAGAAAATTCCAATCGTAATCTAAGTAATATAATCTAATGATAATTAAATAAACCTAATATAACCAATCTAACCAATTAATCTAATTTTTTTAAATCTCTAATCAAAATTAATATAATCTAATAATAAAATCTAAATAATCTAATATAATCCTTAATATAACCCAACTAATACAATTAAATCTAATCTAATATAAATCTAATATAACCTAATTCAATCCAATCTAATCCAATCTAATCAATTAAATCTAATCAATATAATAAAACTAAGATAATCTAATCTAATCTTAATATAATATAATCTAATCTAATCTAAATCTAATAAATAACAAAATATAATCTAACAAAATCAATATAATGAATCTAATCTAATATAAATTTTAAATAATCTAATAAACCTAATATAAACCCAATCTAATCAATCCCAATTAATCGAAATCAATCGAAGTCTAATAATAACTGATAAATATTAACTAATCAAGAATAATCTAATTTTAAATAAAATTTATAATCAATCTAATCTAAATAAGACCAAAATTTAATAAAATTTCAAATTTCTAAAATATAACCCAATCTAAATAATCAAATTTCCAAAATAATATAATCAATCTAATCCTAAAAATATAACAATCAAATCCAACAATCTATCTAAATATAATCGCAAATAATCTTTAATTTAACCTAATTTTAATCCAAAATTTTAATTTTAACCTAATATAAACAAAGATAAATCTAATTACCCTAATATAACCCAATTAATCATATGCAATCTAAAATAATCAACAAAATTAATCTAATATAATCTTATATAACCTAAATATAATCCAATCTAATCCAATCCAACAATTTTAATAAATCTATATATCGAATATAATCTAATATAACTTAATATAATCCAATCTAATCCAATCTAAGCTAATAAATCTAACTTAAATATAATCTAATATAACCAATATAACCAAATCTAATCCAATCTAACCCTAATATAATCTAATCTAATCTAATAATTATAATCTAATTATAATCTAATTAACCTTTAATATAATCTAATTAATCAAATCAAAATCAATCTAATCTAATTAAATATAATCTGAATCTAATGATAAATAACTAATCTAATATAATCTAATATAAATATACAATATAATTTCCAATCTAAATCCAATCTAAAATCTAATCTAATTATATAATCTAACAATTTCAAAAAAATTCTAAATAAATCTAATCTAATATAAATCATCTAATATAATCTAATCAATTAATATAATCAATCTAATCCCTTATAAACCAATCTAAATCTAAATCTAATATAATTTTTAAATCAAAAATCCTAACTAATCTAATATAATTAATCTAATCTACCAAAATAAAAAACCAACTAATCCAATCTAATTCTAATTAATCTAAATAAAAATCTAATATAACCTAATATCCAATCATCATCTAATGATAATCAAAATATAACCTAATATAATCCAATCAATCCAATTTCTAATCAAAATATCATCTAATCTAAGCTAATATAATTAATATAAATAAATACTAATTAACCCAATCTAATCAAACCCAATTAAGTCAAATAATCTAATCTAACTAATAAAAATCTAATATAATCTAAATTATAATAATATAATCAAATTAAATTAATCTAATTAATCTAAAAATCTAAATAACGAAAAATCAATCAATCAATCAATCCAATCTAATCTATATAATCTAATTTAATAAATAAAAACCCTTAATACAATTCAAAATCAAATTTTTCAAAAAGAATCTAAATCAATCTAATCTTAAAAATCTAATTAACTAATAAATTAAAATCTAATCAATTAATTAATAATAAATTATAAAATTTTA